>MU270012.1:86849-137722 GCA_021432705.1 Caranx ignobilis | reverse complement strand
AACTAATGCCGAGCATGTGGGTTAGCAAAGCAGGCATGTTTATTACAGACATTCTAAACATTTTAACGATGTAGCCTTGGCTCCAGAAATATGTCCACAATCCCTCATCATTTAAAATACATGTGAATTTATTATTCTATGTTTTCTTCACTTTATCCCACTCAGGCCGTGGGTTTGAATGAAAACACGAAAAGACAGGTGGACCACTCTTTGTTTGGCTAACTGAGTGGGCTGCAGCCCGCACACAGTCCGGTATACTGCTGTGTTGACAAAACTCAACACTGCTTCTTCTCCAGCAGTAATGTGTCTGCTCAAATGAAAAATACGCACAGTGCAGTAATTACTATTTTCTGACTAGAAGGCCATTTGAGCGGGAATAAAAAAATTGCATGCTAGTTCTTATCTAGCTAACACGGGAAGGTGTTTGACTGCATGGTGTCCCGTGACTAACATTTAGGCTAGCTACTCGCGCCACTAGCAGTACTAGTAAATGTTGTTAACTAGGAAATGATGCGAATGTGAGTTTAAAAGCTGCAATATCCACCTATAGTTCCCTTTCAAACATTTCTCTCGGGGTGAGTTAATAAACGTTACTGAGTGGACGGTTATCTGGTTAGCGGCGAGCTAGCTCGGTGATGGACAGCTTGGCTCTTGTCTACTAACAGTCTGCCTACTTCAAGGTGTGTTCTGCACGTTTATACTGAGCGCGTTTAAACTGAAACTCACAATCAAAGTAAAAGTTTGTACAATTAGCTTAACTCTACGCCAAAGTTGTTTCTGTTTAGCTGCAGCTAGCAAGGATAGCTAGCAGCGCTCCATTGTGTCAGCGGGACTCGGGCCTTAGTAGAAATCAATGGAGGAGCGGAGCAGCTAGCTTACCTTCTTGTAGTGCTTTCCGATCCAGAGCCGCACAGTTTCCAGTTGGGATATCGTGTCTGAACTTTCCCAGAATTTACTTGATGGACCACCGTCCTTTTTTCGTCCCACTGCAGTCCCACCACCGACCGGGCCGGTGGCTGGTCCGCCTGAGCCCGTTCCGCCTGCCGTTGTCGCCGCCGTCGCCATTGTGTGTTTTGTTCACTGCGTTGTCTTTCTCCTCCGCGGCGTCGCTCACCGTGCAAGTTTTCGAATGATATTGCGCAGCCGCAAATGTGTTGAGACTTTTCACGTCTCGCGAGTCTCGATGGGTTATGGGAAATGGAGGCCCTTGTAGATTGTAATCGTAACCGTTTGGTTGTTTTTACATTATATTCTTCTCTTTCTTGAGACTCATTGGAAATCTAACTGATAATTTCACTTAAAATTGGCTACTTACATTTTATTGATTTACTCTTCAGACATCTATTTAAGTGTTTTTATGGGCTTTTTGTAGTTTGTTTGCTTTGGCTTTAAACAGTAGGCTAAAAGTAACAGTAGAGGGGTGTAAAAACATTTAGTTGCGCTGTGTTGATCAGATGAGTTTGTTACATTTTTCTACATCATTCTCCAACCTCCCAAAGTAACAAATAAATTAATTAAAAAACACAACTTTAAATTAGTTAAAAGTCATACAAAATAAAGGTTAAATTCACCAAATGAATATAATAATATGAAAGTACAATAAAGCCAGTGTAATCTTCAAAACACTTAGCTAACTCTATCTGACATGTTGGGGTGTTTACTTGCAGCCAGGCATCATGCACCATTGCTCACCAGGAAAAGTAAGTCTAAAATGTGGTAGGGTAGAAGAAGCAAGTTGAAGTCGTAAAGCAATGTGGCTGCCTTCTTTAACAATATAATGTGATGAAATGAAATACTCAAGTAAAGCACTTCTATAATGTCCTTAGCTGCAGTTGTTGAGTAAGTTAAATGTACTCAGTTATTTTCATTAAAGGATGAAAAAAAAACATTTTCAAAAGAAAGCATGTCAAGTTTCTCCTTTTTTGCTTCTTTTTTAGTCATTCATGTTTTTACCTATTAGTTTGGTTTGTGTTAATTTGTTCACGTCTCATATGCCGACTTTGTAAACATATTCTCCCTGCCTCTTGTTTTCGTTTTTTGGTCATTTGTTATCAGTCATCATCATGGCACCTTTTGTCTGCTTTTAAAAAACAAAAATGGGAAATGTGTTCATTTTGAAAACTGCAGGAAACATCATCTCTTTTGTTTTCCCTTCGGTTTTGAAGGTGTCATGTGCACCATCACAGGTTATCTTATCACACTGGGTCACCAAATCCTTTATCTAACTGAGTCCCGGAAACTATCAGCAATATTACTACTCTGCAATTTACTGCATTATCTCTGTTTTTGTCTGGAAATCTGTCCAGGACGTGCATACACATTTATCTGGAAGTTAATTATAAATAGCATGTGCATGTGATGCAAGAAATACACACAACACAAGAGCATGTTAACAATATTTTCCTTTAATATAGTAAATGACAACAATAAAGAATAGTACATTTTCTGATGATAACCCTTCCTGAGTCACAGCTGTATTAGAGTTATCAGCTGTTGAAGTTAACTTCCCCTTGGAAAAAATGTAAAAATGAACATTTTAGACGTTGGTTAGGCTCAAATATAGGGTATTTGTCAGTGCTTAAAAATGTTGTGTTTGGTATCATTTTAAAGGGGACACTCTAAGCTCTCATTCAAGCCCTTTTGTGAATCACACACTGGTGTCCAAATAGTACAATTTTACAATCATCTATCCAAAGAACATTATTCCAGAAGTCCTGGTTTCTGTCTACATTCTCTCTGACAATAGACATGGATGTTTTCAAAAATTATAAGTAACCTCTGCCACCTTGAGTGGTACCAACAAGTGAAACTTTGGCCTCTGCCCCATGGACTACTTTCTTTGGTGACACTGTTGCAGCTGTGTTTGTTGTTGATGTTTGTTTCTTGCACCTGTTTGGCTGTCAACGGATTTTAACTTTTGCCCAATAAAGCCTGCATCAGCAGAAAGACCAGGAGGTGGAGCAGGTTTACACCATCCCCTCTGCTTTGAGGTTGACAACAACATCTCTGTCATCAAAAAGGGATTACTAAAGAGTTGAGTCACTTCATGAGACAAAGTTAAGTTTAAATGACCAAGAGAGGACATGTTTCAGCCCTATCTACCTTTGCTCAAATCCATATTTATCTATGTGTACCATTCTTAGACCATGACCTATAGAGGATTGGCACTGACTGCATTGATGGACTAACAGACATGAGAATCAAACATTGCAGCAATTAAAACCTGCAAAGTTATATCAATAATGCAATATATATATATATACAGTCATGGAAAAAATTATTAGACCACCCTTGTTTTCTTCAATTTCTTGTTCATTCTAATATCTGGTACCACTAAACGTATAATACAATGAACACAACAAAAAATGCAGCTGGTCACATAATACTTTATGTCCTATTTGACATTCTTAAGCTTAACTGATTCCCAGGGTATATAAGAGGCCATTTCATGTCACAAGCAGCACTGCACATGCAAAGGCCTAGAGTGGTTTCCTGCTTACATTCAATCTGTAGCACAACTCAGAAGTTGTCAGCTCTCACATAATGCCTAAAACAAAAGAATTATGTGAAGCCACAAAGGCAGCCATCTTGGCACTGCTGGAAATTGGCATGAGTGAGAGACAGGTAGCCAAAAAACTGAAGATCTCCAAGACAGCCGTTCATTACAACAAAAAAAAACAAGCTGAACATGGCACTACCAAAGTGCTACCTGGCCGTGGCAGGAAACGTCTTTCTACCCCACGAGATGACCGTGCACTCATCCGTTCCTGTGTCAGGAATCGTCGTCAGACCTCCAGGGACCTTAAAAATGAGTGGGCACTGTCGAGAAATGTGACCTGTTCGGCAAGGACAGTTCGAAACCGACTTGTTGAAGCTGGTTTGAAGTCACACAGAGCACGCAAGAAGCCCTTCATCAATGAAAGGCAGAGGAAGGCCCGGTTACTCTTTGCTCGAGACCACAAGGATTGGACTGTTGATGATTGGGCTAAGGTTCTCTTCAGTGATGAATCCAATTTTGAATTGATGCCCACTCCAGCCAACTTACTGGTTAGGAGGAAGCCTGGAGAAGCTTACAACCCAGACTGTCTTGCCCCTACAGTAAAACATTGGGGTGGATCAGTCATGATCTGGGGTTGTTTCAGTCTGAGTGGAACAGGGCAAATGCAATTGTGTGAAGGCCGAATGAACCAGGTCATGTACAGGACTACCCTTGAAAACAGTCTTCTTCCATCAGCTGGAAAACTCTTTCCTGCCTCGAATGACTGGATTTTCCAACAAGACAATGTCCCTTGCCACACGGCAAGGTCAGTTAAAGCCTGGATGGAGAACCACAACATTCGCACCATGCCTTGGCCTGCTCAATCACCAGATCTTAATCCAACTGAAAACCTGTGGAAAATCATCAAACTCAAGATGGAGAACCACAAGCCCAAAAACAAAGAAAATTTGTTTGAATTTGTCCAACAGGAATGGGCTGCTGTGACAGCAGAACAATGTCAGAAGCTGGTGGAGAGCATGCCAAGACGCATGGCTGCAGTCATCAAAAACAATGGTTATGCAATCAAGTATTAACTCTTGTGTGTATCATGTGTTTAAAGCAAACAGAAAAGAAAACATGGAATGCTTAAAAGTAGTGTTTTTGGCGGTACAATGCCATAGCTATTGATGTAAGAATTTCAGTAATTTTGGTTATTATCAAGAAAACCATGGAAAATGAATAGTTCTTAGTTCTTGAATTAAACTCTCATGAGCTATTTTTGTTGTTATCATTATAATTGTCCAAACAAATGTACCTTTAGTTGAGCCAGGCATTAAAATTAACAAGAAATTGAAGAAAACAAGGGTGGTCTAATAATTTTTTCCATGACTGTATATATATATATATATGTGGGGAGAGGAGATTCTTCAGGAGGGCACAGAGGGCATTTGTAGCATTGTACAGTGAAGAGCACATCACTGTAGAATAACATACTAGCATATGGCCTACAAGTTCTAGCTGCTTTAGTCTTTGTCAAATGTTATTGGTAATGTTTTTTAACTTAAGGTCGTCTACATTGTGTTAGTTTTGTGAAAAGTGAGAAAGATAATGTCCATCATTAGTGAACAATCAAGCTTCAGGTCTAATATATATTGCTTATTTTCTGACAAGCTATTCACTTTATATGCAGAAGAAAGGCTTTTAACTTTTTCCAAACCAACCAGAGTGCCTGGATTTTGATCTTTTATGACTTCAAGATTAGCTTTGTTAGTTGGTTTGGTTAGTCACACAATTAGCCTACAACTATTAGTCAGTGTGTGTGTGTGTATGTGTAAATATTCAGAAAGAACTAAACTCTACTCAAGCAGTTGTCTGTGTGTTCTTTTAATAGAGTGATGTGTAGACAGAATAACTTTGTGAATTAATGCTAAGTTTTGAACTTCAAACAAAACCGGCTTAGTTGACTGAAGTGTAAACTATGTGACAAAATAAGCCCAAGTTGTTACTTCATATTTACACATTTGTATTTTTGGTCTCATCATTAAACTTTACTGCTGTTCTCTGTGCTCTGGTTTGTTATCAGTGACCTGCTATTCTGTCATTTAGTCACTTGCGCCATGTTGTTTTTGTATGTTTTAATGAGCACACCACAGTAAATAAATAATAAATGAGCATAAAAAATAAAGGTAATCTTATCTGATCTTGCTCTGAGCCATGTCATAGGTTCAAAGACTGAATTTTGCCAATCAATAACCTGCTTTATTGTTTAAAGAGATTTATCTAAATTCATGTGAAAGGACAAGCACCATAACAATAAGTGCACATAAATACCTCCCTCATCAGCACAGAATCATCAGCTACTCCTCGCCTGCAGCTGAATTTACTTTGCAAGTCAAGGTAAGCTAGAGGTTGTTAGCATTACTTTTAAAATCACAAAACACATTTTTTGTGTGTGTTTGGCTGAATGTTTGTGGTCCGAGCTTGGATAAATTTGTTAATTGGTGCGAGGAGTCATTTCTGCAACTCAGCTTCAGTAAGAAAAAAAAATGCGGTTTGATTTTCGTAGAAACCTTCCTACCATGCCATTAACGATCATTAAGGGGTCTCCAGTTGAGACAGTCAGCCAGTATAAATACCTTGGGACTATTCTGGATGATAGGCTGACCTTCGAGCCCAACACAGATAGGATCTGCAAGAAGGTCAACCAAAGATTGTTTTATTTAAGAAAGCTGAGGACCTTTCAGGTAGAGAGTTCCCTCATGAGAATGTTTTATTCATCTTTTGTTGAGTCTGTATTCACATTTTTAGTGATCTGTTGGTTTGGCAGTCTTAGCCTAGTCAGTAAAAACAGACTAAGCAGTGTTGTTAAACAACGCCAAAAGATCATCGGCACAGACCTTGATGACCTAGGTCAGGTATATCAAGTCAGGTGTGTTCGGAGAGCAAAGGCCATACTGGCAAATCCTGAGCATCCTCTGAACAAGGAGTTTCGGCTATTGCCACCAGAAAGGAGGTCATCCTTTTCCAGGAAGGCCAGGTCTAATAGATACCTGAGATCATTTGTCCCATCAGCTGTTAAATATTTGAATCAGCTCTTGTTGATGACTGGGTGCGATGACAACTTTGCAACTTTGTAACTGGTATTTTTTTTAGGTAGTACATTTTATGATGTATTCTGCTATTTCTACATTTTAATGTTATGATGTATTCTGCTATTTCTACATTTTAATGTTATGATGTATTCTGCTATTTCTACATTGTAATGTTATGATGTATTCTTGCTGTATCCCTGTTTATTTACTGTTGTATTCTATTTTGTGTGTTGATTGTGCCAACGGCTGCTGTATATCAAATTGCCCCTTAGGCCCATTAAAGATTAATCGAGGGTTAATTGAGGGTTCAGTGTAACATTAAAACTTAATGTAATTCTTCTCTCTCCTCAGCCTGAAGAGAACAATGAAACCCAGCTCAGCCCTGCTGCTGCTGCTGCCTCTCCTGGGGATGTGCTCAGCTTATAAAGAAGGTAAGCAAAGTATGATCAAGTGTTAGAGTTATAGTAAAGTATGTAGATGGCATGTCTTTGCAGTCGCCTAAAAATGGTGAAGTTGAGGTGAAACACACCAAACAGACAGAGTGATTAGTGCATTCTGCAGTCAGAGTCATATCAGTTGAGTTTGCAGAGCTGACCAGTGATGGAAGAAATCTTTTAAAAGAAAGAAATATCACAGTTTATAATTGCAAACTTAAAAAAATAAGGTCAGAATATGTGAATGACCTCAACAACCAAATGTATTAATGTGTCAAATGTCAACTTTCCCATTCACAGAGAATGTAGCTTTGCGTGGCAAAGCGACTCAGTCACACCGTTACGACGGAGAACCTCAGGGGTTTGGGGCTGCCTACAACGCCATCGATGGAAACCGTGAATCGAATTTCAAAGCTGGTTCATGCACTCACACCACATCTGGATCTGATCCCTGGTGGAGAGTGGACCTGCTGGACTCCTACATCATCACCTCTATCGTCATCACCAACAGAGGAGACTGCTGCGCAGAGAGAATCAATGGGGCGGAGATTTATGTTGGCAACTCTTTACGAGACAATGGCATTGCAAACCCACTGTGAGTGCACGTTGGTAATAATGGATGTAAATGAGAAATGTAACTTTGCTCAAGAAAGTGTTTGGTAGAGGTTGGGCTGTAACAAAAATCTTACTGCAACTGTCCGCAGTATCACAATTTTGATAAAACTCCACTTAATTGCTTGGTAATACGAATATTAACTTATAGCTATAGATGAATAAGAACAAAAATGGCTGAAAATCTCTGAAAAGTAACTGAATCACTGGATGTACTACACTACACTGCTCCACACCTTCCAGTAATTATACAACAGTATTAACGTGCTGCTTCCTCTCCCTCTCTCTTTCAGGGCTGCTGTAATCCACCAAATCCCAGCAGGCAGATCTTACAGATTCTCTTTTCCCGCACGTGTGGAGGGACGTTATGTGACTGTGTCTCTTCACGGTCCAGACAAGACACTCACACTGTGTGAAGTGGAAGTCTACGGCTACCGCTCTCCAACTGGTGAGACGACATCACCTCATTTTCTCCAAGGCCACAGTCACAGCAGAATGCAAACCACATTCATTTCAAACATGCAGACTTCATTCACATCTGGTTATTAATTGATATCTAGGCTACTCGCAAAAATAACAATATGCAAATAGCAATAGATTTCAGGGTCAAGACATACACTGCAGATAGCATTGAGGAGAAGTAAATGTTTGACGGCTGATATCTGCAGCTGTGTCCTTTGTGCAGGAGAGAACCTGGCGATTTACGGGAAAGCTACACAGTCTTCACTGTATGGAACAGGCATTCCATATAATGCCATAGATGGGAATCGTGCCACCATCTGGAGCGCTGGTTCCTGCACTCACACAAATGCCGACCTTAACCCCTGGTGGCGAGTGGACCTTGGCAAAACCTTTAAAGTGTTCTCTGTTAGCATAACAAACAGACGCTCGTACTCCACCAGACTCAACGGAGCTGAGATCCGCATCGGAGACTCTAACGAAAACAATGGCAACAGCAATCCAAGGTAATCTACATTCTATTGATGAAACTTGTATTATAAATACCTGCCATATTGGACCAGTACATTTAATATCAATCAAAAACAAACAAGTAAATATATGTTTTACTCATCTTCTTGTAGATGTGCTGTTATCTCGAGCATCCCCCCAAGTTTCACCCAAAACTTCCAGTGTAACGGGATGGAAGGTCGCTACGTCAACATCATCATTCCCGGGAGACACGAGTACCTGACCCTGTGTGAGGTGGAAGTGTATGGCTCCAGATTAGATTAGGTTTGAGGGGGGTTTCAATAACAGACCAGGCCACAGCTGGATTACTAACCAGGCAAAGGCCCAAGAGCCAAAATGACTGCACATTATTTGGGTTGTTGAATAGAGAGGCAGGGCAGAACCTGGTGACTTGCAAAGGAAGCCTGTGCCAAAACCTAGTTTAAAGGGTTTGTTTATTTTGAGTTAACTGAGCTGATTTCCTTATTTTATTCTCTGTGTTATGTAATTAACACACAGAGATCCAGGAACAAAGCAGCATTTCCCCACAAAGGAGCAACTCAAGTGTTATTTAGCAGTTACGTTTCTTTAATAAGTGAACAACAGGTTAATAGGTGAGCATGTGAGAAAATGAAATAATGGCTCCTTATTTGTTTTGTATTGGGGCACCATCTTATTGATGACTGATTAGCTGATTACAACAGTCATCTCCATGTGTGGCATCTTTCTCACCACACATTATCATTTCATCCAATGCAGATGAACTGCACTGTATTATACACATTTCTGTTACTTAGTCTATAGTTCATTACTTTTGAATTGGAGTGAACAAAACTGATCTAAACAACTGTGATGGTATATTCAAAAACAAACAAAATCAAATAAATGACAAATTTAAAGCATATATTTCATTTAAGCTACAGTGTCAGGAACAATGTAATCATGTTATTTTGTTCACACTTCATGCGTGCTTGTATTTGTTTGGAATATTTTTTCTTTTATTTTGAAGAGTTGTTTCATTTCTTTGACTGAAATGCAAAATGAATAAATAAAAAAAGAAAGAAATGAATAAAATCAGCCTGCCATGCCTTTTCTTGTTTTTAGTTCAAATGTACTCATCTCACATGGAGCAGTCTTCTGAAGTGAGTTACCTCCTGGGATCTTTCTGCTGCTGCTGTAGTTTTTATTAAACGACTGTTTGACCTGCTGCTGGGTAGTGATGGGACAGAAACGTTACCCACACTGTCTCATTGTCTTACTACTTATATTCATCAATAATAACTAATAACTGATAGGATTCAACTACAGACCGACTCAAGCTACAGACGCAGTGACGTTCACTGACCAACTGGAACTGCAATCTGGCAAACAACAGAGACTGGTATATGAGGTGGTTCCTAAGTGGAAGGGACAGAGGGTGGATCTGAAACTTTGACAGGAAGGTGGGAGCTAAGAAGACTCTGTGACGGTGCCAGCCTGGAGCATGTTCACCAGGCCTATTCTACTGTGTTGTTCAGGGGGCCAGATTTCCTGGAAGCTAAGGGCCCCTAACTCTAAGCCTATATGCACACTTAGCACAACTTGGCACCACATGCTCAAAACTTTTATTTAACCACACTCTCTCTTCTTCTCCTTTTCTGTCATTCTCTTCTTCAATCTCTTTATTATCTGCTGTGACAAACAGACTGAGAATAGTGAGCTAGCTAGCTTCTTATAGCTAGGTGAGAGATGTCCAAGTGGAAGGGAGTTTGAGACCAAATTTAAGGAAGAGTGCAGTGCCAGGCCAGCAGGGGGGGCTGTGTCAATGTCAGGGGCCATGCAAATCAATGACATATTAAAATCATTTTGAAACTATTATACTACTATTGTAAAATAGTCACAGAGTGTTGCTTTAAGTCACCAGGCCTGCTGTGAGCTTGCTGAAGGCTGGTGGCTAGCTGCTGAAAGACTGACCTAATTACTGCTGATGTATAGGCAGCAAAAAAAAAAAAAAAAACCCTAACTGGTGGGTGAAGGACAAACACACAGGTACAAAGATTAAAATAAAGTCTGTACACCAGGCACTGCTCCTAATGGTGCATTTAATACATGTTTCAGGCACCCGCCCTTCTTCAGACATCGAGCAATTAGAGACACACCTCCATATATACCTACATGTCATATGATTAAGGTCATATGATTAAAGCTGGGGTTGGTAATCTTGGAGAGCTAGCAAGATTTGAAAATAGCACCTCCTCTGAGTTCCACCCCCCTCCTCCCCCTCCCATCAGTGTATACGTCCAAGCCACGCCCCCACAAACTGGAACGCGCACCGCATGAAAATGAGAAGCGGCAGGAGGAGTACTATATATATATATATACATATATATATATATGTATATATATATATATATATACATATATATATATATGTATATATATATATATATACTATAATCTATTCAATATTAGCGTCACCGACCCGTTGTAAATCCACAGAGAAGCTAATATTAGCATTAGGCTAATACAAGCTAAAAAAAAAGTAGCTACGTTAGCAAAAGTTACACATTTCATAAAAATAACAAATCCTCCCCGAAGCAAAGCATATAATTACCTGTCCAACAGAAAGAGAGCAACCTCAGCATCACTTCAAACCCCTCAGTTGTCTCCACAAAAGCAACACCGATGTTTACTCTGGTTTGACGTCTGGCTTTATCCAGAGCCTTTTTGTTAGCAGCCTTTTCAGCCTCCAGCTTTCTCTTCCTTGCCTTTTTCTCGGGGCGAGCCGTTACAAGTAACGTTACAAGTAACGCTGGAAGTAGTAACTGGGGCTGCATTTTCTCAGCCACTGCTCATAAATGAGCATGAAATCCGTTCTGCTGTAACTCTGTATGCTGATTTCAGCCGGCAACAGCGACAGGTGAAGATTGTGCACACGCGTCAGAGACAGGGATCGAGGGGGGCGGATACAGAACTAGACATGAAGGCATCTGATTGGTTTTTGCTCCTCGCACTGAGGAGCTTGGATTGGTCGGAGTTGTGTCAGTCCTGCAGCTGCCACAGAGGACTGATTATTTTCGTGCCTTTTTCTGATACATAATGTATTGATTACTCAGAAGGTAGAAGGACCATTTCACCCAGTATAACAAAACATGTTTCTGAACAGGATTACCAACCCCAGCTTTAAAGTAAAAATGTCACACAAACATGTGGTGATCAACTATTAGGTGCCTGGTGTGCAGAATTTTAGATTTTAGATTTTTCTAATTATGAAAATGATCATGTGCACGTGTTGCTTCACATCGTAGAGTCTCGTTGTTGGCCATATTAAATATTACAACATTTTCAAGTCAGTCTGTGAGAACTGGGTGTGTTTGTTTGTTCAGAGACCAAAACAGAGAAGTGGCAGAACATTGACATCCAACTGACACATTAAACAGAGAAGTTTCATCTGAAGTGCAGATTGTGCAAGGTGAAAATATGCAACTAAGCATTTTCAGTACAAAAAAAGTTACAGTTGTTTTTTTTGTTTTTGTTTTTCCTTCTAACCATTTAGCACTTTGAAAACTTGCCACAGCTCTGAGGCCACTGGTTGATATGTTGAGCGGGGGACATCAGCTTCTGTTCATCCACTGTCACACAGACCCTTTAACCATAAAATATGCACGTTTCATGTGCTCATCTTCTTCACTTATTATTCATTTACATTATTAGGCACCCCTGAAAGTGTTAAGAGCAGGAACAGTTTTTGTGGAAGTTTGCAGGGATGACTTTTGATGACCTTCCATATGCTCAGGTACAAACTGCCAAGACACAGAACCACCAGAGTTCAGACCTCCTTTCTTCTTGGTGCTTGTTGTTTTGTGGTGTGGTGTGCTGCTGGCTCCCACCTGTTCGATCGCTCTTTAATGCAAATATCTAACAAGCCAATCACATGACAGTGGCCCGGTGCATTTAGACACGGAGACATGGTCAGGATGATCTGCTGAACTTTAAACCAAGTGTCAGAATGGAGGAGAAAGATGATTCAAGTCACTTTGAATGCAGTGTGGTTGCAGTGCAAGACAGGCTGTTGTGTGTATGTTTCAGACCAGAGAATGGTCTGAAAATGTGATAATATCCAGTGATCAGCAAACATCTGGACCAGAGGAGAGTGGCCAGAGGTCAGCAAAAATACATCGCTGAACTGACATGTTCAACCTAGAAGCAGATACAGACCACACCAGGTGGCACTCCTGTCAGTTAACAATAGGGAACTGAGGCGACTGATGGTGGGGGCATGGTCGGATCAGAATTTGGTGTAAGCAACATGAAAGCATGGATCCACACCATGTCACAAAACTCAAATGACACCAGATCTCAGTCCAGTAGGGTCTCATCATGGTGTATAGCTGACAAGTCTGCAGCAGCTGTGTGATGCTACTGGGTCAGTATGGACCAAAGTCTCTGAGAGATGCACTTCACTGACTCTAAAGCACAAAGGCAAAATGGTCCATCCAGTATCCAGTAAAATGGCTGGTGAGACTATATTACACTCAGTTTATGATGTGCAAATCAATCCAGAGCCTGTAAATGTCATCTAAATGAGTGTGACATTGATTTTTAGTATGTTATCAGTGTTCACTCCTGACCCAGTGGCAAAATAATATATTTATTGTGTAACCTTCTCAAGCTGCTGGGACCAGTCTTGGCTAACCTCTTCCATGTAATTCACAAATAGGGAAGTGAAATAGAATTGCATAGGAATCAACCAATAGGATTAATACAATCAGACTACTGATGATTGGCTGGATTCTGGTTAAACTGATGGAGAGATGATGATAAGAGTATATAAAAAGAGAGCAAAGAGAGATGCTACTGAGCTTTCAGGGGTTCAGTCGTTTTTTTCACCTTCACCGTTGAATCACCAGAGTCCAGGCAGAAAGTCCTCGCTGTGTCCAAGTCTCCAGGTAACAACGTCATCAGTGTCATTTCTTTGCAGCATCACATCATCTCAGTGCATCGTGCTCTTACCCTGAGCAGCTTACTTTACAAACATTTCTTATTTACTCTTAAGCAAAAGGAAACAAATAACAGCTGTAATATCTTCAGTCTTCATCCTGAAATGTTGTGTTGGACTGAACTCTGTCATTTGGAATTTTACTTCTTTCAAATCTTCAGTTTTTAAGTCTTGAAATGCAAATAATGCAATTTAGAAATATTTGTGTGAGATATATACATGGGGCTTTTATCATTCAACATTCTGTGTTTATTTTATGAGTTCTCAATTGTACAGTGCCAGTGCAGGTAAGGGATAAAAATCAAGTTACAGTGGCAAATATCTGAAGCCTAAAACTTTCGTTGATATGCAGTTATATCAAATATGCAGATATACAACAAAGAATCAGTAGTGTCATTCTTTTAAATATGATCTGTCAACGACTATGTGTGTGTTTGTCGACCAGAATGATGAAACTCAGTGTGGCTCTGCTGCTCCTGGTGTGGACAGGCTCAGTTTGCACTTATGGTGAGTGTGATTCATAAGACTGTTAAACATCACCTGCTCAGCAAGTGATGTTAAAGCTGGGTAAGACAGGATGTGTTTCAAAAACAAAATATTAACTTCTTTAAAATAAAACAGTGTTTTCTCATTCAGCTGTCAGTAAGGACAGGTCTGTGTGTTTGGGCCAATCAGTGTTTCTCTGTGTCTCTGTATGCAGCAGCCTGAAAAGCCCACAGCTCCCAGAATCTGTGACCAATGAAATCTATTTTGTTCTGGGGGTTCCTGATTGGCTGAAGGGCCAGCCCCTCAACCAATCAGGAACCCCGAGACCAAAATGGATTTGATTGGTCAAAGATACTGGGAGCTGTCCCCAGCTTTAAGTCTTGACTATGTGCAGTGACAAAGGTAAATTAAACACTGGACTTCTTTTGCTTGAGGAGTAGTTTACAGTTGTAAGGAAGCAAAGTGTTTTCTTCCACAGCACAACACTCATCGAGTCAATCATCACTCCAGTAAATGGAGAAATGTGACTTTCTAATTTTGTTTTGTCCACAATAGATGTAATTTTTTTCCTCTTTTATTTCCATGCATTGTCCTCTGAGGAAACACAAAATTGTTAGTTGAGATACTGATTGAAGTTCAACATTGTACAATCTATAACATTTTACAGTGTATTTCAACCATCTCATTCACAGAGAATGTGGCCCTGCGTGGGAAAGCCACCCAGTCCGACCGCTACGAGAACATATTCGCAAATGCCGCCAACGCCATCGATGGAAACCACAACTCCATGTTTGCAGCCGGGTCATGCACCCACACAGACGAACACAGCAACCCCTGGTGGAGAGTGGACCTGCTGGACACCTACATCATCACCTCTGTGGCCATCACCAACAGAGGAGACTGCTGCGCAGAGAGAATCAACGGGGCGGAGATTCATGTTGGCAACTCTTTACAAGACAATGGTGCTTCAGACACTAAGTGAGTGCATCTTAGTACAAGAGCTCTTAGATGAGGACAGCCATTTTTGATCCTTTACTTTATCCAGGGAAATTTAACAGCTCATTTTCATTTTGGCTGTGTTCATTGATTGCCACAGTTTCCCTGTGGATCAATGGAAATGACTCGAGGCTCAGCAAAGAGGGGATCACCCATTCAATATTCCAACTGTGGCCCCAGACTCTGGGCATTCAATATGACCATGGGACCGGAGCCCTATGTCACATGGAAGTTCAGGATATTAAAAGTTTTTCATTATTAAATTTCAGACTTCAGATTTAGTCATCTTTTAAAAAATGGGAACAGTACATATTAATGAACATTGAAATGTAAATATGTGGGATTGTAGCCAAATGGCTAATTTCCATCCCCAGTCCCATTGGCTGGTTGATGTTAGACATAAAATCAATGGTGACTAAAAAGTACAAGAGGCAGGACTAAGACAGAAAACAAAGCGCCATGATACACTTGACGACATACACCATTGTGTTGTCAAAATTTAATCTCTCAAGTTTCTTCAGTATCAGACAGTGATGGTGCATGTTAGGTTTTCTATCAAGTACGTTTGGGGCTTGTTTATAGGCCGTTTCAATAGGCTTTAAAGCTGTTTTACAGGCTGTTGCCCAGCCAGTTATGCATTAAGACATATGTGGCATAATCATTGCATCGAAGTATAGCTTAGCCGATTCTGGAGTCAAGTTATTGCTCATAAATCTGTAATTGGATATAATTAAATTTCATTCTATTTACAATCCTTTTTACCTGCCGCTTAAAGCGAAGTTGTGCATCGAGGATGATTCTTAATATTTAAATTATTGTACTACTTCAGTTTTTTGACCTTCTACAAAGACATTAGAATCACTGTCAATACTAACTGTACATACAAACAGTTTTAGAGATGTTGAGATGCAGATGTGAACCCCCAAGCCAGTATCAAATGTATCCATTTCATACTGACTATGTCCCTGGCTAAGAGAATTCATGTTACTTGCATTACACAGGGGTTCATTACAGCTGCTGAAGGCCCTGCCTGCCAGGAGGTGTCACTGATTCTCCCAGATACCAACAGAAGAAAAACTGTGATTGGTCCATTTCCCCCATTCTTTTAAATGTACTCTTCTTTTATTCTTTTATATTTATACATATGTATAAACTGTTTGCTAAGACAAGCTCATAACAATAACAACCATCTGAAAGAAATAATAAGATGATAAAGAAATATTCCTGTCATTTCAGTGAGTGAAAAAACAATCCAACCAACAAACAAATTGAAAAATACAATTATCTATTAACAGTACAGGGCCAGAGAGCCCCCCCTCACCTGTAATATTCTACCCAGGGCTTCACAGTCAGTTTGACAAATCAAACCATCACCCTGGTCCCAACTGACCTTCTCCATTTACAGAAACACTGCAGCAGACAATGAGCATCATTAACAGTTTTCTTCACTTTGTGTCTCTTCCTTAGGGTTGGTGTGATCTCTGAAATCCCTGCAGGAAGCTCATACACTCTGAGTATACCCAATCGTGTGGAAGGACGATTTGTGACTGTGCGTCTACCTGGTGCAGAGAGGATTCTTACACTCTGTGAGGTGGAGGTTCGTGGGTATCGTGCTCCAACTGGTGAGGATTTTATACACATGAAATGATTCTCAGCTCATTTGTGGGGCTTTGCAAAAGATTTGATATAGAAACTCTTGGTCAGTCCCTAAAAAGCTATTGCAAGCAGTAACACATGCCAAAAGGGGAGGTTGATAACTATTATCCATTATTCATCCATTGGCTATCCCATGCATAGGGCCATATGGGGGTGGGACATGAGCAAAAGCAGGGTACACCCTGGAAAGGTCGCCAGCATATCCCAGGACTGACACATCGATGGGAAAACTCATATCTACAGGCAAATTAACCTACACTGCATGTGTTTAGACTGTGGGAGGAAGCTGGAGAACCCAGCGAGAACCCATGCAGACACAGTGATGCATGCAAACTGCATCCAGAAAGGCCCCTTGACAGGAAATCAAACCCACAACCTTCTTGCTGAGAGACAAGAATGTTAACCACCACCACAAGAACTGACCTGCTGCAAGAACTGACTAAATGAACCTTCATTTTTGCACATGTCACAATTACTGTTCACTGCATGAAATCAAAAGAAGAACTTGTCCGTTTCTGAAACTTCCATAACTTTCAACCATCAGGTTGTGACAGAGTTTGTCCTGATTTAATGGAACAACAAGCCCTGATCCTGTTGCTTTTGCAGGCGAAAACCTGGCACTCCAAGGAAAAGCAACGCAGAAATCAGTGTTTGGATTTGGCAGTGCATATAACGCCATTGATGGGAATCGTGCATCCAAGTGGGAAGATGCCTCCTGCAGCCACACAGATGAAATCGACACTCCGTGGTGGCGACTGGATCTGCGCAAAACCCACAAAGTGTTTTCTGTTAAAATAGTCAACCGAGACTTTAAACCAGAGCGACTCGAAGGAGCTGAAATCCGCATCGGAAATTCTCTTGACAATGATGGCAACAGCAATCCCAGGTAATTTATTTATAGACTTTTTCTCACGATAGTAATGTAATTACAAATCATTGTAACATTAACAATATTTCCCTTGACAGTACAGATCGACCAGAATGACCAATACTGATAATGATTTTTATTTTTCACTTGGTCTTGGACAGACTGGACTGTGAATGTCCTTGACTGACTGACTGACTGACTGACTGACTGACTGTGTGATAGTGTTTCTACCACTTCTGGGTTGTGTACTAAGCTGCGGTTTACTGAGCTGCTCTGGTTTCTTGGTTGCTTGGGAACTGCAGGAAAAAGGAGGAGCACTACTGATACACTGAGCCTCACCACAATTAAAGGGGAAGTGAAACAACAAAACAACTTAACATAATTCATTAAATTGATTTCCTATGTGTACACAATTGTCAAACTAACACATGAAACACAATCATTTAGGAGAAAATGGAAGTTTAGTTTTGTGTTTTTTAGCTACAGCCTGGCCATCTTGTTGTTCGACAGCCTGTGATGTCACGGGGTTGGTTGCCTCCTGGCAGACAACGACAAACAGTGAAGTTCAGGATGAAACTGTGTAGACACAGGATTAAAAGAGAGACACAGGGGAGACCTCTACTGTTCTGCTCCTAAATATAACAACAAGCAAGTTTTACTGGGTTAAACACAGAAAAAATGTGTTTTCATTAACTGCTGCTAATAAGCAGCTGCACTGCTGCGGTGGCTAGCGGAGCTAAAAGCAGAGACTTCTCTGCTCATCTCTCCACGGTCTGTGGTGATCATTTCTTACAGCATGTTTACATCCACAGGAAAACTTTGAGTGGGGAAAGTTGATTGTTCACGGAATCAGCCGACTACAACCTGACGTTACTCCTTAAGTTTCACTGCCCACAGGGCATCCTCTCCAACCGCTATTCACATGGTGATGAACACATCAGTCCACCGCACTCAGAGTAAACATCAGCATTGACTGTAATAATGTTCATCACCAGAGTTTCACCAAGCCTACAGGTTTCACAGCAGCACGTTTATACCACACCACTCCTTTAATGGGAGATCAGCCATAAAATAACGAAGTGAAAATGAGCGTCACAAAATAAAAGGCAAGGCAATTTTATTTCTATAGCCCATTTTTACAGCGTTTAACACTGTTTAACAGTTTGTCTCAAAGGGAATTACACAGCATCATGACAACATCCTCTGACCTCTGACCCTCACATCAAGTGAGGAAAAATTCCCAAGAAAACCCTTAACTGGTGATTTTAACCTGCACATAGATAAAAAGTCCGATCCCATCTCAAAGGATTTTTTATACCTTTTAAACTGCCTGGATTTTACACAACATGTTTCACAGCCTACTCACAACAGAGGACACACCCTGGACCTGGTCATAACCCATGGCCTATCCACCAGTGTGTCCTCTGTTGTTGACTTGGCTGTGTCTGACCACTACTGCATCTTTTTTAACATCACCAGTTTTAGTCGTCAGGTGGCCCCAGTGAGAACCTTACTTCTGAAGTGGCTGCAAATTTTATTGAGATCTTACACAACTCTCCTCCTGTCATTGTACCTGCACCCTGTGATTTTAGTGTTGATAATTTTAACAGTAAACTGAGTTTGTTTGAATGTAAAGTGAAGCTTCAGGTGTGAACTGGACAGGAGAGCAGCAACGAAAACTGAAGTCTTAAAAATGTCTTCTAAGTGTATGTTAACCAAAAGGTGTGGTGAGGTGCATACCGGTAGTTAACAAAGTGATTTGTACCTCTCCTTCCAGATGTGCTGTGATCTCCCCATACATCCCAGCAGGTGCTGTGGCTGAATTCCAGTGCGATGGGATGGATGGGCGCTACGTTAACGTGGTCATCCCGGGAAGACGCGAATACCTGGTCCTGTGTGAGGTGGAGGTGTATGGCTCTGTCCTGGATTAGTTAAACTGCTAGTTATCTGCTACAATTTACATAGTGCTATGTACTGGTAACTATCTGCTAATCAGAGTAAAAGATTACACATCAATTTCATTTAAACAAGTAAAATTGTCTTGTCATTCACTACAATAGTTACATCATTCCAGCATGATTCCAGTTTATGTGTTTGTTTTAAATGATTTTCTTGATAATGCTGTTTTGAGCAGCCCTTGTGACACCAAAGGTGAGAGCTGTTCTTCCACTGCCTGCAGATGCGTAGGGACAGTTTTAATCATTGCAAGAGCCTTACTTATTAGTCTGGAGCTTAACATTCATAAATATGGCATCTGATATTAAAACTTTCACAGCACTGCATCAACATGGAGTCACCTTTGAGCCTCCTCATTTCACTCTCACTTCAGCAGCAAGGCAGTGACTCTGCTTTGTCTGTTGATTGTTTCAGCTGATTCACTGTATTCACTTCCTGGTTGACTTTCTCCTGTGTGACACTGTGACTGGTCAGGACAAGCTCTTGAATAAATCCAAGAAAAAACACTCACAGTAAATATACCAGTGAACCCAGAGCAGAACATACTAGAAACCTGTAAGGTCTCCAAAAGGTGCACAGGTGCTGTCTCCAGCATGACTACATGTCACTGATCTTTTTCAAACTGTGCTTTTGCTGGACAAAAGACGACAAAACTCTGCTGCCAATGGCAAATATTTTATTTTTTTTCAAATACAGACAAAATATTATAAAAGACACCTGAAACACGCCTACATCTGCGACGGGAACAATCTACTCATGTCAAAGTGTTTGGGGAAGTGTGACAACAACCTCACTCCTTAAGAAATGGGCACTTGACTCAACATCACGTCTACATCGTCCTCTGTGTTCACGAGACACACATCAAGTAACAGCTCTGAAATCAAATGCACCAGATGTGTGGGATTCGTTCAGCCGCTCAGAAACATGCTTGTTTTATTTGAAAGTGACACTGCACTCGCTTGTTTTATTTGAAAGTGACACTGCACTCATTTGTTCAATCAGTGAAACTGTGTTGTACCAAAATGATCTCAACTAGTTACAAACAAAAACACATTAGAGCCAAGAGAAAATGTGCAGCCTTTTCTTTTTAAACACGTCCAGCAATAACTGATGAGAAATGCCCAATTACTGTGAAGGACCGGCTGCCATGTTGGAGTAAACATACAACAGAAACTGTCTGAGTGCTGACGGATGTTTGTTCAGTTCGACATGGCAGCTCCTCTCTGTTACAGGAAAAGGTCAGCATTTTGGAAAATAGATTTTTTGCTTTCTTGCCATCAAACAGTCACCGGATGAGACAAAGTCCAGCGCACAACTCTGCAGCTTGTGGTTTCTTTATCTGTAGTGGTGCTGGTTTCTTCTGCCTCCAGTCTAATGCTACACTAACAACTGAATCACTGTACTGACTTGCTATGATTTTAAAATCCTAACACTTGTTCTTCTAACACTAAATGGCTTTGGACTCAAACTTATGTCCAACCAACAATATGAAACATCTAGACTTCACAGCAAACAGCAAACAGTAGCATTAGTAGCTGTTAAGTTAAAAGCCTTACGATGCATGAACACTACAAGAGGTTATAAAATGTCCTCTGAGCAGTTACTTCTTCTTCAAGGCAGACGGGACAACACATTGACTCGGTATCAGAAAATTAAACGGCAGACTGACCGGGCTGAAGCTAGCTGTTAGCATGCTATCTGCAGTGTAAGAAATGATGAAATAAAGTTGAAGAAAGTTAGTTCCCACCAGCAGTAGCAGTTCTTTGTGATAAAAGGAAAAAAAAGTTTGGTTAGTGAATTAACAGGTGAGTAGCAGGTGAGAAGCAAAACTTACAAATAGCTCCATCACTACTTGTCAATATATCACATGAGCTTTTTATTTTAGTCTTGTATCATGTTTGCACTGGCTTGTTTTTAACATCTTTTTACACTAAAAGATAATTTTGTGCAATAATGTCATGACTTAACCCTCATTAATATTCTATATTTTTACATCCTATTTTTTCATGTATTTCCATGCTGCTGGAAAAGACTTTGAACTGAACTAAAGTAGCTGTAACTTAGAAATCACCTGTTGTATCAATGTTCTCAACTGACTCTTGGTAAGAAAGCAAATCATCATATTTCCAAAAATAATAAAGACTTATTATTGTGGCCCCAACCAATACAAGAACCAACCAAACACCTGCTACTGATGACATGAATTTCACTGCCACAAAAGTTTGTATTGGCTGTTACAGAACTGACAAAGTGATGCTACAGAACCCCAAACACCCAGCTGTGATCACATGACTTCCTTAATTGAAGAAACACAAAAGAACCTTTTAAAGGCTGTATCTCGGTTTTGTACAAACTACTGTTTCTTTTCTTTTTTACTATGTTTGGCTTAGTTGACTGAAGTGTAAACTATGTGACAAAATAAGCCCAAGTTGTTACTTCATATTTACACATTTGTATTTTTGGTCTCATCATTAAACTTAGAAAACCTTTGAAAAATATAGCATTTACTGCTGTTCTCTGTGCTCTGGTTTGTTATCAGTGACCTGCTATTCTGTCATTAAGTCACTTGCACCATGTTGTTTTTGTATGTTTTAATGAGCACACCACAGTAAATAAATAATAAATGAACATAAAAAATAAAGGTAATCTTATCTGATCTTGCTTTGAGCCATGTCATAGGTTCAAAGACTGAATTTTGCCAATCATAACCTGCTTTATTGTTTAAAGAGATTTATCTAAATTCATGTGAAAGGACAAGCACCATAACAATAAGTGCACATAAATACCCCCATCATCAGCACAGAATCATCAGCTACTCCTCGCCTGCAGCTGAATTTACTTTGCAAGTCAAGGTAGGATAGAGGTTGTTAGCATTACTTTTAAAATCACAAAACATATTTTTTGTGTGTGTTTGGCTGAATGTTTGTGGTCCGAGCTTGGATAAATTTGTTAATTGGTGCGAGGAGTCATTTCTGCAACTCAGCGTCAGTAAGAAAAAAAAAAGCGGTTGATTTTCGTAGAAACCTTCCTACCATGCCATTAACGATCATTAAGGGGTCTCCAGTTGAGACAGTCAGCCAGTATAAATACCTTGGGACTATTCTGGATGATAGGCTGACCTTCGAGCCCAACACAGATAGGATCTGCAAGAAGGTCAACCAAAGATTGTTTTATTTAAGAAAGCTGAGGACCTTTCAGGTAGAGAGTTCCCTCATGAGAATGTTTTATTCATCTTTTGTTGAGTCTGTATTCACATTTTTAGTGATCTGTTGGTTTGGCAGTCTTAGCCTAGTCAGTAAAAACAGACTAAGCAGTGTTGTTAAACAACGCCAAAAGATCATCGGCACAGACCTTGATGACCTAGGTCAGGTATATCAAGTCAGGTGTGTTCGGAGAGCAAAGGCCATACTGGCAAATCCTGAGCATCCTCTGAACAAGGAGTTCAGAGGATGCTCTGAAAGGAGGTCGTCCTTTTCCAGGAAGGCCAGGTCTAATAGATACCTGAGATCATTTGTCCCATCAGCTGTTAAATATTTGAATCAGCTCTTGTTGATGACTGGGTGCGATGACAACTTTGCAACTTTGTAACTGGTATTTTTTTTAGGTAGTACATTTTATGATGTATTCTGCTATTTCTACATTTTAATGTTATGATGTATTCTGCTATTTCTACATTGTAATGTTATGATGTATTCTTGCTGTATCCCTATTTATTTACTGTTGTATTCTATTTTGTGTGTTGATTGTGCCAACGGCTGCTGTATATCAAATTGCCCCTTAGGGACATTAAACATTAATCAATCAACCAATCAACCAATCAATCAATCAATCAATCAATCAATCAATCAATCAATCAGTCAGTCAGTCAGTCAGTCAGTCAGTCAATCAATCAATTTGCTGCATGTTCTATACACTTGTCTTATAGCATCTCAGATTGTTGAGGGTTCAGTGTAACATTAAAACTTAATGTAATTCTTCTCTCTCCTCAGCCTGAGGAGAACAATGAAACCCAGCTCAGCCCTGCTGCTGCTGCTGCTTCTCCTGGGGATGTACTCAGCTTATAAAGAAGGTAAGCAAAGTATGATCAAGTGTTAGAGTTATAGTAAAGTATGTAGACGGCATGTCTTTGCAGTCGCCTAAAAATGGTGAAGTTGAGGTGAAACACACCAAACAGAAAGAGTGATTAGTGCATTCTGCAGTCAGAGTCATATAAGTTGAGTTTGCAGAGCTGACCAGTGATGGAAGAAATTTTTTAAAAGAAAGAAATATCACAGTTTATAAATGCAAACTTAAAAAAATAAGGTCAGAATATGTGAATGACCTTAACAACCAAATGTATTTATGTGTCAAATGTCAACTTTCCCATTCACAGAGCATGTAGCTTTGCGTGGCAAAGCGACTCAGTCACACCGTTACGACACAGAACCTCAGGGGTTTGGGGCTGCCTACAACGCCATCGATGGAAACCGTGAATCGAATTTCAAAGCTGGTTCATGCACTCACACCACATCTGGATCTGATCCCTGGTGGAGAGTGGACCTGCTGGACTCCTACATCATCACCTCTATCGTCATCACCAACAGAGGAGATGGCTGCGCAGAGAGAATCAATGGGGCGGAGATTTATGTTGGCAACTCTTTACGAGACAATGGCATTGCAAACCCACTGTGAGTGCACGTTGGTAATAATGGATGTAAATGAGAAATGTAACTTTGCTCAAGAAACTGTTTAGTAGAGGTTGGGCTGTAACAAAAATCTTACTGCAACTGTCCGCAGTATCACAATTTTGATAAAACTCCACTTAAAATTGCTTGGTAATAGGAATATTAACTTATAGCTATAGATGAATAAGAACAAAAATGACTGAAAATCTCTGAAAAGTAACTGAATCACTGGATGTACTACACTACACTGCTCCACACCTTCCAGTAATTATACAACACTATTAACGCGCTGCTTCCTCTCCCTCTCTCTTTCAGGGCTGCTGTAATCCACCAAATCCCAGCAGGCAGATCTTACAGATTCTCTTTTCCCGCACGTGTGGAGGGACGTTATGTGACTGTGTCTCTTCACGGTCAAGACAAGATACTCACACTGTGTGAAGTGGAAGTCTACGGTTACCGCTCTCCAACTGGTGAGACGACATCACCTCATTTTCTCCAAGGCCACAGTCACAGCAGAATGCAAACCACATTCATTTCAAACATGCAGACTTCATTCACATCTGGTTATTAATTGATATCTAGGCTACTCGCAAAAATAACAATATGCAAATAGCAATAGATTTCAGGGTCAAGACATACACTGCAGATAGCATTGAGGAGAAGTAAATGTTTGATGGCTGATATCTGCAGCTGTGTCCTTTGTGCAGGAGAGAACCTGGCGATTTACGGGAAAGCTACACAGTCTTCACTGTATGGAACAGGCATTCCATATAATGCCATAGATGGGAATCGTGCCACCATCTGGAGCGCTGGTTCCTGCACTCACACAAATGCCGACTTCAACCCCTGGTGGCGAGCGGACCTTGGCAAAACCTTTAAAGTGTTCTCTGTTAGCATAACAAACAGACGCTCGTACTCCACCAGACTCAACGGAGCTGAGATCCGCATCGGAGACTCTAACGAAAACAATGGCAACAGCAATCCAAGGTAATCTACATTCTATTGATGAAACTTGTATTGTAAATACCTGCCATATTGGACCAGTACATTTAATATCAATCAAAAACAAACAAGTAAATATATGTTTTACTCATCTTCTTGTAGATGTGCTGTTATCTCGAGCATCCCCCCAAGTTTCACCCAAAACTTCCAGTGTAACGGGATGGAAGGTCGCTACGTCAACATCATCATTCCCGGGAGACACGAGTACCTGACCCTGTGTGAGGTGGAAGTGTATGGCTCCAGATTAGATTAGGTTTGAGGGGGGTTTCAATAACAGACCAGGCCACAGCTGGATTACTAATCAGGCAAAGGCCCAAGAGCCAAAATGACTGCACATTATTTGGGTTATTGAATAGAGAGGCAGGGCAGAACCTGGTGACTTGCAAAGGAAGCCTGTGCCAAAACCTAGTTTAGAGGGTTTGTTTATTTTGAGTTAACTGAGCTGATTTCCTTATTTTATTCTCTGTGTTATGTAATTAACACACAGAGATCCAGGAACAAAGCAGCATTTTCCCACAAAGGAGCAACTCAACTGTTATTTAGCAGTTACGATTCTTTAATAATCAGGTGAACATGTGAGAAAATGAAATAACGGCTCCTTATTTGTTTTGTATTGGGGCACCATCTTATTGATGACTGATTAGCTGATTACAACAGTCATCTCCATGTGTGGCATCTTTCTCACTACACATTATCATTTCATCCAATGCAGATGAACTGCACTGTATTATACACATTTCTGTTCTTAGTCTATAGTTCATTACTTTTGAATTGGAGTGAACAAAACTGATCTAAACAACTGTGATGGTATATTCAAAAACTAACAAAATCAAATAAATGACAAATTTAAAGCATATATTTCATTTAAGCTACAGTGTCAGGAACAATGTAATCATGTTATTTTGTTCACACTTCATGCGTGCTTGTATTTGTTTGGAATATTTTTTCTTTTATTTTGAAGAGTTGTTTCATTTCTTTGACTGAAATGCAAAATGAATAAATAAAAAAAAAAAGAAATGAATAAAATCAGCCTGTCATGCCTTTTCTTGTTTTTAGTTCAAATGTACTCATCTCACATGGAGCAGTCTTCTGAAGTGAATTACCTCCTGGGATCTTTCTGCTGCTGCTGTAGTTTTTATTAAACAACTGTTTGACCTGCTGCTGGGTAGTGATGGGACAGAAACGTTACCCACACTGTCTCATTGTCTTACTACTTATATTCATTAATAATAACTAATAACTGATAGGATTCAACTACAGACCAACTCAAGCTACAGACGCAGTGACGTTCACTGACCAACTGGAACCGCAATCTGGCAAACAACAGAGACTGGTATATGAGGTGGTTCCTAAGTGGAAGGGACAGAGGGTGGATCTGAAACTTTGACAGGAAGGTGGGAGCTAAGAAGACTCTGTGACGGTGCCAGCCTGGAGCATGTTCACCAGGCCTATTCTACTGTGTTGTTCAGGGGGCCAGATTTCCTGGAAGCTAAGGGCCCCTAACTCTAAGTCTATATGCACACTTGGCACAACTTGGCACCACATGCTCAAAACTTTTATTTAACCACACTCTCTCTTCTTCTCCTTTTCTGTCATTCTCTTCTTCAATCTCTTTAGTATCTGCTGTGACAAACAGACTGAGAATAGTGAGCTAGCTAGCTTCTTATAGCTAGGTGAGAGATGTCCAAGTGGAAGGGAGTTTGAGACCAAATTTAAGGAAGAGTGCAGTGCCAGGCCAGCAGGGGGGGCTGTGTCAATGTCAGGGGCCATGCAAATCAATGACATATTAAAATCATTTTGAAACTATTATACTACTATTGTAAAATAGTCACAGAGTGTTGCTTTAAGTCACCAGGCCTGCTGTGAGCTTGCTGAAGGCTGGTGGCTAGCTGCTGGCAGACTGACCTAATTACTGCTGATGTATAGGCAGCAAAAAAAAAAAAAAAAAACCCTAACTGGTGGGTGAAGGACAAACACACAGGTACAAAGATTAAAATAAAGTCTGTACACCAGGCACTGCTCCTAATGGTGCATTTAATAGATGTTTCAGGCACCCGCCCTTCTTCAGACATCGAGCAATTAGAGACACACCTCCATATATACCTACATCCAGACACATGATCTGACACCTGACAGGTCATATGATTAACCCAAAAATGTCACACAAACATGTGGTGATCAACTATTAGGTGCCTGGTGTGCAGACTTTTAGATTTTAGATTTTTCTAATTATGAAAATGATCATGTGCACATGTTTTGCTTCACATCGTAGAGTCTTACAACATTTTCAAGTCAGTCTGTGAGAACTGGGTGCGTTTGTTTGTTCAGAGACCAAAACAGAGAAGTGGCAGAACATTGACATCCAACTGACACATTAAACAGAGAAGTTTCATCTGAAGTGCAGATTGTGCAAGGTGAAAATATGCAACTAAGCATTTTCAGTACAAAAAAAGTTACAGTTGTTTTTTTTGTTTTTCCTTCTAACCATTTAGCACTTTGAAAACTTGCCACAGCTCTGAGGCCACTGGTTGATATGTTGAGCGGGGGACATCAGCTTCTGTTCATCCACTGTCACACAGACCCTTTAACCATAAAATATGCACGTTTCATGTGCTCATCTTCTTCACTTATTATTCATTTACATTATTAGGCACCCCTGAAAGTGTTAAGAGCAGGAACAGTTTTTGTGGAAGTTTGCAGGGATGACTTTTGATGACCTTCCATATGCTCAGGTACAAACTGCCAAGACACAGAACCACCAGAGTTCAGACCTCCTTTCTTCTTGGTGCTTGTTGTTTTGTGGTGTGGTGTGCTGCTGGCTCCCACCTGTTCGATCGCTCTTTAATGCAAATATCTAACAAGCCAATCACATGACAGTGGCCCGGTGCATTTAGACACGGAGACATGGTCAGGATGATCTGCTGAACTTTAAACCAAGTGTCAGAATGGAGGAGAAAGATGATTCAAGTCACTTTGAATGCAGTGTGGTTGCAGTGCAAGACAGGCTGTTGTGTGTATGTTTCAGACCAGAGAATGGTCTGAAAATGTGATAATATCCAGTGATCAGCAAACATCTGGACCAGAGGAGAGTGGCCAGAGGTCAGCAAAAATACATCGCTGAACTGACATGTTCAACCTAGAAGCAGATACAGACCACACCAGGTGGCACTCCTGTCAGTTAACAATAGGGAACTGAGGCGACTGATGGTGGGGGCATGGTCGGATCAGAATTTGGTGTAAGCAACATGAAAGCATGGATCCACACCATGTCACAAAACTCAAATGACACCAGATCTCAGTCCAGTAGGGTCTCATCATGGTGTATAGCTGACAAGTCTGCAGCAGCTGTGTGATGCTACTGGGTCAGTATGGACCAAAGTCTCTGAGAGATGCACTTCACTGACTCTAAAGCACAAAGGCAAAATGGTCCATCCAGTATCCAGTAAAATGGCTGGTGAGACTATATTACACTCAGTTTATGATGTGCAAATCAATCCAGAGCCTGTAAATGTCATCTAAATGAGTGTGACATTGATTTTTAGTATGTTATCAGTGTTCACTCCTGACCCAGTGGCAAAATAATATATTTATTGTGTAACCTTCTCAAGCTGCTGGGACCAGTCTTGGCTAACCTCTTCCATGTAATTCACAAATAGGGAAGTGAAATAGAATTGCATAGGAATCAACCAATAGGATTAATACAATCAGACTACTGATGATTGGCTGGATTCTGGTTAAACTGATGGAGAGATGATGATAAGAGTATATAAAAAGAGAGCAAAGAGAGATGCTACTGAGCTTTCAGGGGTTCAGTCGTTTTTTTCACCTTCACCGTTGAATCACCAGAGTCCAGGGAGAAAGTCCTCGCTGTGTCCAAGTCTCCAGGTAACAACATCATCAGTGTCATTTCTTTGCAGCATCACATCATCTCAGTGCATCGTGCTCTTACCCTGAGCAGCTTACTTTACAAACATTTCTTATTTACTCTTAAGCAAAAGGAAACAAATAACAGCTGTAATATCTTCAGTCTTCATCCTGAAATGTTGTGTTGGACTGAACTCTGTCATTTGGAATTTTACTTCTTTCAAATCTTCAGTTTTTAAGTCTTGAAATGCAAATAATGCAATTTAGAAATATTTGTGTGAGATATATACATGGGGCTTTTATCATTCAACATTCTGTGTTTATTTTATGAGTTCTCAATTGTACAGTGCCAGTGCAGGTAAGGGATAAAAATCAAGTTACAGTGGCAAATATCTGAAGCCTAAAACTTTCGTTGATATGCAGTTATATCAAATATGCAGATATACAACAAAGAATCAGTAGTGTCATTCTTTTAAATATGATCTGTCAACGACTATGTGTGTGTTTGTCGACCAGAATGATGAAACTCAGTGTGGCTCTGCTGCTCCTGGTGTGGACAGGCTCAGTTTGCACTTATGGTGAGTGTGATTCATAAGACTGTTAAACATCACCTGCTCAGCAAGTGATGTTAAAGCTGGGTAAGACAGGATGTGTTTCAAAAACAAAATATTAACTTCTTTAAAATAAAACAGTGTTTTCTCATTCAGCTGTCAGTAAGGACAGGTCTGTGTGTTTGGGCCAATCAGTGTTTCTCTGTGTCTCTGTATGCAGCAGCCTGAAAAGCCCACAGCTCCCAGAATCTGTGACCAATGAAATCTATTTTGTTCTGGGGGTTCCTGATTGGCTGAAGGGCCAGCCCCTCAACCAATCAGGAACCCCGAGACCAAAATGGATTTGATTGGTCAAAGATACTGGGAGCTGTCCCCAGCTTTAAGTCTTGACTATGTGCAGTGACAAAGGTAAATTAAACACTGGACTTCTTTTGCTTGAGGAGTAGTTTACAGTTGTAAGGAAGCAAAGTGTTTTCTTCCACAGCACAACACTCATCGAGTCAATCATCACTCCAGTAAATGGAGAAATGTGACTTTCTAATTTTGTTTTGTCCACAATAGATGTAATTTTTTTCCTCTTTTATTTCCATGCATTGTCCTCTGAGGAAACACAAAATTGTTAGTTGAGATACTGAATGAAGTTCAACATTGTACAATCTATAACATTTTACAGTGTATTTCAACCATCTCATTCACAGAGAACGTGGCCCTGCGTGGGAAAGCCACCCAGTCTGACCGCTACGAGCACATGTTCGGAGATGCCGCCAGTGCCATCGATGGAAATCGCGATTCCACGTTTGCAGCCGGGTCATGCACCCACACAGACGAACACAACAACCCCTGGTGGAGAGTGGACCTGCTGGACACCTACATCATCACCTCTGTGGCCATCACCAACAGAGGAGACTGCTGCGCTCACAGAATCAATGGGGTGCAGATCCACGTAGGAAACTCTCTCCAGCTCGATGGTTTAACAAACCCAGTGTGAGTGAAGATGAGAACGTAGTAGACAATATGTTTGTTTTATTTTTATTTTGTAACTTTCTTTCTCTTACGCATTTAGTTCATTTTCAACCCTATTCTGTTTGGTTTACAACATCGCCTCACAGCACAGCCACACAGGAAGTTAAAGGGGCCTTAAGGGAAAATGTTGTAGTTGTTGCCTGGTTCTACCACGGGCATGTCCAGACTATTCCACAAAGGGCCGTGTGAAAAGGGCCCTTTGTGGAATAGTCTGGACATGCCTGTTCTATCAGCTTTGTGTATGTTACTCCATAAAACTGTGATGTTAACCCTGTGTGAAGGTTCAGAGTTTGAATTATTGCATTCAGGCAGTTCATCCACACAAATGTATACATGCATTAATAAATCATTTTATGAATAAATATGCAAATGTATGAATAAATAACAACAAAATTAGACATAACCTCTTCATAAGAAAACTCCAATAAATCAAAACGGGAGGCTAGAAAATATATTTGGGCCTTTCATGCCTTCTGAAGGAAAACTAGACCTGCCAATGGCGTACCACCAGGCTACATTTCTCCATTTTTTTTCAGTTCATTGAGGAAAATGAAAACAAACAAACAACAAATTCACAAACACCAAATGAAATGAGGAAACAAATGCATGTACCTCCTAACTGAAAAATCTGTTGTTGTTTTTTATAACTTGCTATCCTTGTCTCAACATGTGAAGTGAAGAGCAGAACATGCTCTTTGGAAACATGTTAATCCATTTTGAACCTGAAGGGATGGCAGGTGCAAAATCTAACTCGTGTATCTTTACCTCTCTCTCTTAATTAGTGTTGGTACGATTCCCGTCATGGAGGGAGGAGAAACGGCCACAGTGACGTTGGACCATCGTGTGGAGGGACGTTACGTGTCTGTGGTTCTACCAGGCTCCAAGAGGATGCTCACCCTCTGCGAGGTAGAAGTCTACGGCTACCGAGCTCCAACCGGTGAGAAATCTGAGCTCTTAAATATATGTTGGTTCTAGGACAGATGAAATAAGCAAGATCTGCATATTAACAGTACGTGTTCTTTCTGCAGGAGAAAACCTGGCAGTCTATGGGAAAGCCACGCAGTCATCGATGTATTCCTTCGGCTTTGCTAACAACGCCATTGATGGGAATCGTGCTGGCGACTGGGAGCAGGGTTCCTGCTCTCACACTCAGAACAACATCAACCCCTGGTGGCGACTGGACCTGGGCAAAACCCACAAAGTGTTTTCTGTTAATATAGTAAACAGGAATGAAGACTCAGAGCGACTTAATGGTGCCGAGATTCGAATTGGAGACTCTTTGGAAAACAATGGCAACAATAACACCAGGTAGTTTCCACAGTGGTCATCTAAGTTTGCATTATACAGTTAGTTGGTAATTCAACTGGTCAATCTCTGATTTCTGCTCCTTCTTCTCCCAGGTGTGCTGTGATCACAAGCATCCCACCAGGTAAAGTTGCTGAGTTCAAGTGCGAAGGGATAGACGGCCGCTATGTTAATGTGGTCATACCGGACAGAGAGGAGTTCCTGAGCCTGTGTGAGGTGGAGGTCTATGGCTCCAGGCTGGATTAGTGCTCCACAAGCTCCAAACTCAGAACAGAACATTTTAGTGCTCACCTGTACTCGTGCTAACCACAGTGACAACTGCAGGTTCAAGACTGTCAGAAAACCAACAACAACACAGAAACTGTCTGAAATCACTTCCTCATTGAGTCACTCACCAGCTCCTGGTTTCAGATCCATTTTTTTATTCCACTGAATGTGGGATGTTTATATAATGTGCTTACAATCCAAGCACAAACGCAGTTGGGGAAGGTCAACCAAAAAAAAAAAAAAAAAAGACACAGACAAGGAGCTCTGACACAGTATTGACTGTCTGTACTGACTGTTATTAATACTGTTATTGTTTAACACTTCTAATCTTGACCTTTAGTAAAGGTTTGACCCCTTTTCCCTGTATTCAACTGAAAAACATCAAATGATCAACTTGTGTATCAAAGAACAGACCAAGATGTGGTGTTCGCTGTTTGCTCATAATACAAAGTGAAATCACACATAATCCCCATGTTTCAAGTGAAATGTGCTCTTTATAGTGAATGAGGTTACAGTGTATCATCTGTGAGCCGATTTGAAAATGCCATTCTATGTCCTATGAGTATTTTTTATTAATGATGGCTGTATGGGGGGAATTGTCTGTCAGTGAATAAAGGAAAACACAGTGTGCTGGTGTCTCTTGAGCCAAATTGGACTGTGTAATATGCAGAACAATAATACACCATGGTTGGTCCTGTCTTCACTGGTACATCTGTGTGTTTCATTTAACTGTAATAAGCAAACAAGCTACTGTACCTGCTCCCTTTAGCACACACAGCCTACAGTTTGATTACTTTTTAATTGTTAGTAATGATGAAATATTTGATTAAGTTTGCAAGTTAAAATAGGTAATATGTGTATAATAAGGGAGGCCAGTGCCAGTGTGTTGAGTTTCTAATGTGGGTATAAAAGAGAGGGAAACATGTTGGTGACGTCACGCTGGTTGGTTTTAAGGAAACAAGGAATTGATGTATCGATTTTTAATGTTTGTTGAAAGCCATCCATGGAGATTATCTGTATTACTGTTGCTTTGATAAGGCTGGATCAACTGGACAGAATTGCAGACTCCAAGCAAGTCAAGCCTCCTCCAAAAGAGTTGTCAAGAGCACTTGGAAATTAGTGAAGGGGTCAAATGACACTGTTGGGTGAGTGCAGTCATCTCTGTGTGTTAATTACATGAGCTCTCTGGAATTTGTCACGGTGCGTCCTCAGCCGACCACTGAAATCTAGCTGAAATAAGTAGCAGGCTAAATAATGTTTTCCATTAAAGCTATTCTTACATTTCTGGCATTTCACACAGCACAGCACAAAAATTTTAACATCAACAACTCCACCTCCCTCCAAAGTCCTACCTAACTCTTCCCCCTGCCTCACCCCCCCAGCATGTGTTGGCAAGGCAACGGTAAACAGAAGAGGAAAGCAAGTGAGACGGGAACAAGACGTTTCTGGTTCTGATTCAGAGGTTGATCAACCAACACAGTCAAACAAATCCCCAGAGTTTTAAACCGTATAAACAGGGTCAGTGATGAGTGATGAGTTTTATAATAACGTGTTAGTAGTGTTACTGGTACTGGAAAGGCAGGGGAAGAGATTGTTACAGAGCACAGTTCTCCAGATCATTAACAGCATTTTAACTTAAACAAAGAAAGGTGTAAAAGTTCCAGAAAGGTAAGAATTGCTTTAATATAATCTGTACTAATGACTGACTGTATGGGTCTGGTGGCAAAAGTATATCTATATGCATCATTGTGTAAAACTGGTTGCTTGGTGGGGGATAACCTTATTAACTACATGGTGTATGCTGATGATGTGGTGGTACTGGCCCATGCAGTGCAGGTCTTCAGCAGCTTCTTAGTGTATGCTCTGGCACACTCTATGATATGATGTACAACTCAAAAAAGAGTGTAGTAATGATCAAAGAGGATCAGAAGCTCACCTCCCTACTTTCTCATTGGCAGGTGAAGCATTAGACCAGGGGTGGGCAACAATTCCATAAAGGGCTGTGTGGCTGCAGGTTTTTGTTCCAACCTCACAAGAGCACACGGTTTGACCAATCAGCTGTCTGAAAACTGAGATCAGTTGATTAACTGAGTCAAGTCTGGTGTGCTGCTGCTTGGTTGGAACAAAAACCTGCAGCCACACAGCCCTTTATGGAATTGTTGCCCAGCCCTGCATTAGACATAGTAAGCAAGGTAAAATACCGGGATCACATAGTTAGAGACGATTTGAGTGATGATGATGACGTGCAGCGCCAGTGTTGTAAACTTTGTGGGCAAGCTAACGTTGATGTTAAGATCCCACTCTTTAGAGCATACTGTACTCCACAGTATACAGCCCACCTGTGGTGCAGTGTCAGTGAGGCAAAGATGAAGAAACTCCAGGTGGCATATAATGATGCTTTTAGGTTATTTCTTAAACTTTCCAGATGGACCAGTGCAAGTGAAATTGTTTGTTATGAGTGATGTACCCACCTTCCAGATTTATGTGTAGACTAAGGGGGTCAATAATTGAAATTATAAGGGTCTCACTGTGATAATAATTAAGTGATTGAAGTATCTCTCATGCTTTTGGAAAGATTGGAGCCAAAGTCTATTTGATTTTTAATCTCTGGAGTGACAGCTCCTCTTTGATTTATAGGCTGTCTGTGTTGATGTTTGTGTTTGTTTTTTATTGTTTTATATGGACCTAATTGTGTCTGAAATAAATAAAGCTTATCATCATCATTATATATAACATTGAATAGGTGGATTTCCATCTGCCTATTTTAATGTGCAAGGAAACACACAAATTTTGTGATACATTGCAGCTAAAGTTTCTTCTTGTTTTCTTTCTTTCTCTTACAATATGGGAAACAGATGTTAGCAATGTAAACAACAGAACAAGATGACCAGGGCAAGGGTGGAGTTGTTCCAAGAGTTCTAGGATCAGGGCCAGCTACAAAGAAACAGTTACTGGAAGAAGAAAACTTTTGGGAGATTGTTCATGAGATACAGCCAACTGCATCTTTGGCCAAAGTTGCAGGGGTCTCAAAGGAAGGAAGTTGTTTATATCGGCCTATAAAAGCTAGGGGCTGGGCAGTTGAAGTTGTTCAGTGTTTGCAGATTTCTGTATGTGAACACCATTTGCTTTTACACTTGTGAACTGCTTGAAAGTGAGAAAGTTTTTTTTGTTTTTTAACCAAACACAGGAGCTCAGTCCGTCATCTGAAGAGGAGCTGATTCACTGGACTCATCTCTTATCACCAGAGAACAAAGTGAGCATTTCATTTGGCATTTCTCTCACTGTGAGCCTCAGCCTCTCACATATGCAACTCTTTACATTAATGTCACAGCTAACGTCTGAATGAACACCATCGTCAATTCTATCAAGAAACAGCAATTTTACCAGTTTGCACCTATAAAATTTTCATACAAATGATTTAATCCCTTTAAAGATCTTAGATAGATCTAGATATTATTCACAGATATTGTTTCAGCAGGGCTCTGTCATCTCTTTCTTCCACCTTGAGGATCTCTATAAGATCAGAGTCAAAATGAACTTGTGAACAATGTGAAATCACCGTCAGCTATAACTCTCAACAGTTCTCGCTTTTCTGTCGCAGTCACAACTATGAGTCACAGCAAGGTGCGTCTGTTGCTGCTCCTCATGTGGACGTACTCAGCTTACTCTTATCGTGAGTATGATGTAAGAATGTTGTATTTATGTCTTTAAATAAACACCACTGACAGTCAAAGACGTATGGCAGCAGGCAGCAGCAGCAGTCAGTCTGACAGAAATCCTCACAATCCCTCATATTTTCCCACGTCAAAGTTTATTGCATTGTTTGTAAGTTTTTTGTTCACCACATGAGAGTGAAATTTGTCACTGAAAGTTGCATTTGTGACTGAAATCGTATTAAGCCCAAGCTCCAGCTCTTCAGCCTGCAGCCCAGCAAACACCAGGCCAGGCTTGGTTTCAGTCAGCAAGCAGCTCAAGCACCAGACAGCAGCAAGCAGCTAGTTACCAGACCAGGTGCGAGCAATCACCATGCCGAGGCCCAACACCGCCAGCAATGAGCTGGAGCGCAGGTGAGGTGCATGGTGGCGAACCCCGCACGGTGCTAATTTCATCCAGTGCAATAGTCTATTTGGCAATTTGGTTGACCGAGATGCGCTGAGATGGGTGTGGCGGTGCAGTAGGGGGAGGTGTTGACAGATTCAGCTTGGCGCAGTGACAATTTTGTGCCAAAAGGCCACGCCAAAAGTGCGCTGAATGCTCGCCAACTCCAACCTAGTCTACTTTCTGCACAGGTGGAGCACAGCTGGTCGAGGGGTTATTTGGCTGTCTGGTGCACAGTGTGCACACGTGACCAAAACCGCACAAAACTTGCAAAGTGTGCCTGGACACGCCCTGTTGCTTGGCGCACCTGCGCCTCGTCTACAAAATTAAAGTCCCTGGTCTCCCATTGAAATTACAAACGGAACAAGCCAGTAGACCCCTCCTTGAACCGCCACCTTATCGTGGTGGAGGGGTTTGAGCACCTGAGTGATCCTAGGAGCTATGTTGTCCGGGGCTTAATGCCCCTGGTAGGGTCTCCCAAGGCAAACAGGTCCTAGGTGACAGGTCAGACCAAGAGCGGTTCCAAAGCCCCAAATGAAGAGGAATACATCGAGGAAGTTCACGTCGCCCGGAATGGCGTTACCGGGGCCCACCCTGGAGCCAGGCCTGGGGTTGGGGCTCGCAGGCGAGCGCCTGGTGGCCGGGTCTTTGCCCACGGGACCCGGCCGGGCTCAGCCCGAAGGAGCGACGTGGGCCCGCCCTCCCGTAGGCCCACCACCCGCGGGAGGGTTCAGATGGGGCCGGTGCTTTGTGGTTTGGGTGGCGGTCGTGGGCGGGGGCCCCGGCGACCCAATCCCTGGACAACGACTCTGGCTTTAGGGACATGGAATGTCACCTCACTGGGGGGGAAAGAGCCCGAGCTAGTGCGGGAGGCTGAGCGGTACCGGCTAGAGATAGTCGGGCTCGCCTCTACGCACAGTCTGGGCTCTGGAACCCAACTCCTTGAGAGAGGCTGGACTCTCTTCTACTCTGGAGTTGCCCATGGTGAGAGGCGGCGGGCTGGTGTGGGCTTGCTCATAGCCCCCCATCTCAGCCGCCATGTGTTGGAGTTCTCCCCGCTGAACGAGAGGGTCGTTTCCCTGCGCCTTCGGGTCGGGGATAGGTCTCTCACGGTCGTTTCGGCTTACGGGCCAAACGGCAGTGCTGAGTACCCGGCCTTCTTGGGGTCCCTGGAAGGGGTACTGGAAAGTGCCCCAACTGGGGACTCCATCGTTCTGCTGGGGGACTTCAACGCTCACGTGGGCAGCGACAGTGATACCTGGAGGGGCGTGATTGGGAGGAACGGCCTCCCCGATCTGAACCCGAGTGGTGTTCTGTTGTTGGACTTCTGTGCTAGTCACAGTTTGTCCATAACGAACACCATGTTCGAGCATAAGGGTGTCCATAAGTGCACGTGGCACCAGGACACCCTAGGCCGGAGTTCAATGATCGACTTTGTAGTCGTATCATCTGATCTCCGGCCGTATGTCTTGGACACTCGGGTGAAGAGAGGGGCTGAGCTGTCAACTGATCACTACCTGGTGGTGAGTTGGATCCGGTGGCAGGGGAGGAAGCTGGACAGACTCGGCAGACCCAAACGTACTGTGAGGGTTTGTTGGGAACGTCTGGCAGAATCCTCTGTCATTGAGGTCTTCAATTCCCACCTCCGGGAGAGCTTTGAGTCTGGCTGGAGGCTGGAGACATTGAGTCTGAATGGACCATGTTCTCCGCCTCCATTGTTGATGCGGCTGTTCGGAGCTGTGGCCGCAAGGTCTCCGGTGCCTGTCGTGGCGGCAATCCCCGAACCCGGTGGTGGACACCGGAAGTAAGGGATGCCGTCAGGCTGAAGAAGGAGTCCTACCGAGCCTGGTTGGCTCGGGGGACCCCTGAGGCAGCTGATGGGTACCGACAGGCCAAGCGTGCGGCAGCCCGGTCAGTCGCAGAAGCAAAAACTCGGGTATGGGAAAAGTTCGGGGAGGCCATGGAGGAGGACTACCGATCGGCCTCGAAGAAATTCTGGCAAACCATCCGGCGCCTCAGGAGGGGGAAGCAGTGCTCTGCCAACACTGTTTACAGTGGAGGTGGGGAGCTGTTGACCTCGACTGGGGATATTGTCGGGCGGTGGAAGGAATACTTCGAGGATCTCCTCAATCCCGCTGCCATGTCTTCCATGGAGGAAGCAGAGACAGAGGACTCAGAGGTTGATTCATTCATCACCCAAGCTGAAGTCACCGAGGTAGTTCGGAAGCTCCCCGGTGGCAAGGCAGCGGGGGTGGATGAGATCCGCCCTGAGTATCTCAAGTGTCTGGATGTTGTGGGGCTGTCTTGGCTGACACGTCTCTGCAACATCGCGTGGCAGTCGGGGACAGTGCCTCTGGACTGGCAGACCGGGGTGGTGGTCCCTCTTTTTAAAAAGGGGGACCGGAGGATGTGTTCCAACTACCGGGGGATCACACTCCTCAGCCTCCCGGGGAAAGTCTACTCCAGGGTGCTGGAGAGGAGAATTCGACCGATAGTCGAACCTCGGATTCAGGAGGAACAATGCGGTTTTCGTCCTGGTCGTGGAACACTGGACCAGCTCTATACCCTCCACAGGGTGCTTGAGGGTTCATGGGAGTTTGCCCAACCAGTCCACATGTGCTTTGTGGACTTGGAGAAGGCATTCGACCGTGTCCCCCGTGGCATTCTGTGGGAGGTGCTCCGAGAATACGGGGTCAGAGGCCCTCTGCTGAGGGCTGTAAGGTCTCTGTACGACCGGAGCAGGAGCTTGGTTCGCATTGCCGGCAGTAAGTCGGACTTGTTCCCAGTGCATGTTGGCCTCCGACAGGGCTGCCCTTTGTCACCGGTTCTGTTCATTATTTTTATGGACAGAATTTCTAGGCGCAGCCAGGGTCCGGAGGGGGTCCGGTTCGGGAGTCACCGGATTTCATCTCTGCTTTTTGCAGATGATGTTGTCTTGTTGGCTCCCTCGAGCCAGGACCTTCAGCATGCGCTGGGGCGGTTCGCAGCTGAGTGTGAAGCAGCTGGGATGAGAATCAGCACCTCCAAGTCTGAGGCCATGGTTCTCGACCGGAAAAAGGTGGTTTGCCCTCTCCAGGTCGGGGGAGAGTTCCTGCCTCAAGTGGAGGAGTTTAAGTATCTCGGGGTCCGGTTCACGAGTGGGGGAAGGATGGAGCGTGAGATCGACAGGCGGATCGGTGCGGCGGCCGCAGTAATGCGGTCGTTGTATCGGTCCGTCGTGGTGAAGAGAGAGCTGAGCCGAAAGGCGAAGCTCTCGATTTACCGGTCGATCTACGTTCCTACCCTCACCTATGGTCATGAACTGTGGGTCATGACCGAAAGAACGAGATCCCGGATACAAGCGGCCGAAATGAGTTTCCTCCGCAGGGTGGCGGGGCGCTCCCTTAGAGATAGGGTGAGAAGCTCTGTCACCCGGGAGGAGCTCGGAGTAGAGCCGCTGCTCCTCCACATCGAGAGGAGCCAGTTGAGGTGGCTCGGGCATCTGTACCGGATGCCCCCTGGGCGCCTCCCTCGGGAGGTGTTCCGGGCATGTCCCACCGGAAGGAGGCCCCGGGGAAGACCCAGGACACGCTGGAGTGACTATGTCACCCGGCTGGCCTGGGAACGCCTTGGGGTCCCTCCGGAAGAGCTGGAGGAAGTGTCTGGGGAGAGGGAAGTCTGGGCGTCCCTGCTCAGGCTGCTGCCCCCGCGACCCGGTCCCGGATAAGCGGAGGAAGATGGATGGATGGACAAGCCAGTAGACGTGTTGCCAGGCGACAACAGCGGTCCAAAAAAAAAAAAGAGAAGACGTTGGCAACCGTTGCAGTCATTAGCTCCGTGCACAATGGTAGTGAAGTGCACAACGACAGTATTTGAGAACACTAGCTGACAAAATTCACGCACTACGGAAATAAGTACATTATGTACAGTCGGGGTGGAAAGTAACGAGTTACATTTACTCTCGTTACTGTAACTAAGTAGTTTTTTTTCTGTACTTGTACTTTTTTGAGTAATTTTTAAAATCAGTCATTTTACTTTTACTTAAGTACATATAATTGGAAGTAATTAACTACATTTTAAATAGCTTCCGTGGAGCTAATGGAGACGGGTGGAGACGAGTGTGTGGATGGAGAAGGGTCGAATATGGAGCCCAGAGACACGCACGGAGAACGTGAGGCCAGTCCATGACCATACTTAAATGACCTCTTTGAGTTCAAGTCCGCGAATGACAACAATTTCATCATGCAATGTAAACTTGGTATGCTGAAAGAAAGGCAGCTTTCCACCCACAGAAACTCTGCTTCCAACCTGCGCAAGCATATACAGGTAAGATAAGCTCAGGTGAAGCTAAATAATGTTACATGCGATTCATCAACGTCAGTGTTAGCAGCAGCCAGCTTCATAGTGCTAGCTAACGTTAGCTAACTTGGTAAGCTGGTAAGCTTCATTTTAAACAATCAAATGTGACTCATTCCTTAATTTCACACAAAATTATGCTAATATTGCTATGATATGTGTTGAAAACTGCTTATGAGTGTATTAACACGTTGAAAAATGCACCAAAGATATTAAGTTTTGGCTAATAAAAAGTCTTCTAGTGTTGTTCTAATATTGGGTCTCTTTAAAATGAAATGAAAGAGTATAGTCTAGACCTGCTCTAAGTGTAAAGATGAGAGATGACTGTTGTGATTTGGCGCTGTATAAATAAAGATTGATTGATTGATTGGTTGATATATTGGTGAATGTTTTTCATTCAGTAATCTTATAGGCAGGATAAAACCAGGTGATCTGGGACCACACTTAAAGTCTGCCATCCATGATGTAGTCTACTCTTTCTACATGACACAATATGAATTAATCTATTAATATATAAAAAATATTTTAACTGCATTTTTAATGAAAACATGGTATTGATTATTTATATGATGATGTCTGTTTTTTGTTCACAGAGGAAACATCCATCAAAGATGAAAGATTACACTGACCTCGTGGCAGCACGGAAGGGGACCCTGGAACCAGAACAAACCCCAAGCAAGCAAAAATATCTGACTTGGTGGCAGTGGATGGAACCAAATGTGTGCTGCAGGCAAAAGTTGACAAGGTTCTGATAAAGTTCATTTGTGAAGGCCTTCATCCATTTGGTGGTTGAACAACCTGCTTTTAAAGAACTTGTATCAACACTGAATCCTCAATGCAAGATCATTTCCAGACCCACTCTCCGGGCCAGAATACAGGCAGCTTCCACTCAAATGAAGAAGGCTGTGGTGTCACACCTCAGTGGAGTCAGTTATGTCGCAACTACCACCGACTGTTGGACAGCACACCAGAGAAGTCTCATCGGGGTCACCTGTCATTGGATGGAAGAGGAAACCTTTGAGAGAAGATCTGCTGCACTTGCATGCCAGAGGTTGAGGGGGTCCCACACGTTCGATGTGCTAGCAGGTGCCCTTGATGACATTCACTGTCAGTACGGGTTAGGGGGAAACGTTGTAAGAACCACAACAGACAGCAGGTCAAATTTTATCAAAGCATCCAGTGTGTTTGGGGAGTCAGACTCTTCTGAAGAAGAGCCCAAAGTCACCCATCAAGACACATTCAACATGCTGGAGGAAAACAATGGTCTTGAATAACAACTACCTCCTCATCAAAGGTGCGCGACTGTGTGTGTCATCTGTTAAACAGATGCAGCCAAGGCAGCAGAACAGAATGATACATACAAACGGCTATCACGTGCAGTCTTTGGGAAATGTCAAGGAATGTGGAATAAAACAGGTCGGTCACACATGGCTGCAGAAACTGTGGAAGAAGAATGCAACCTCCAGTTCATACAGCCAAATCAAACACAGGCGTACATACATGGCCGTGGAGAGGATCATACAAATTATACATGAGAAGGGAGAGGCTGCCATCAGAACTGTCTGTGAGAAATTTAAGGTGAAAATGTGAGTACTCCTGAAATGGAATACATTATGTAATCACTATTCACAGTTTAAGGTATTACATTTTCAATTAAACCTTTTTCCATAAAACACAGAAGGTGAATAGTACATAAATACACACAGATTGAGCATACAGTCTGAATAGAACATGAGTAGACTTATTTTGAGATCATAAAAATTACCACAAAGTATCAATATTATCAGTAGTACTAGTGAGATGGGTAAATAAAGCATCTGATTGCTTGTAATTTGTAGCCCAGAGTGGTTTGGCTTTGGGGTGTTGACTTGAATTTCTGACATTTTATGAATTGTGGTTGTGGCAAACTAATAATTTAAAACATAGTATATCTACTAATATTTGCTTTATGTCATATAGGCTGAGTCTGGCTGAAATCGCCTTCTTGACCCAGTACTGCACAGTGATGAAGCCTGTGACGAAGGCATTAAACATCCTTCAGTCTGAGACGAACACACACATGGGATGGCTGCTGCCAGTGATCTTCCAGTTAGAAGCAAAACTCGGACGACTGGAAGTATCCTGCAAGTTGTGCCTACCACTTATCAGAGCCATTCAGGTTGGTGTCCAGAAGCGCTTTGGTGGGAGGTTGGAAGACCCTGAACTTATAGCTGCAGCGATCTTTCTGTCAAAATTCAAGACCACTTGGACTGAGAAAGCCAAGGTCATAGAAGCAGCTATATGATTTTCATCACTTATTATTATTATTCTTATTCTTATTATTATTATTATTATTATTAAAGGTATCATTTGGAAAGTTGATGGGGGATGTTTAAACTACATAATAGTAAGTGTATTACCTACTGTAGATGCTGGTCACCTCACACACAGTTTGGAGAAGAGGAGTCTCCACTTCTTCAGCGTGGAAGCAAAGCACTGTACTGCTGTGCACAGGGCCAGCAGCAAAACATTTTAGCCACCTTTAAGAAGGCTTAGTCCAATATCATACATGCAACAAAGTAATGAGCCTGTCTACATGACTGTAGAAAATGTTTTGGTTTTTGTAATGGAAACATTATGATGAATAAAGTTGCCACATAAATGAAACGCTAAATGTCTAATATATTCTGTGTTTTGTGTGTATTTGTCATTTAACACAGGTTTGGCCTATGTGAGGCATCACATTGAGCAAATGACAGAGGATGAGATGGAGCAGGTCGGCCACTCATCAGATGAGGAAGATTTTTTCTCATCACTGAAGTCCAAAAAGGAAGTCAAAAAGGAACAAGGGAGCTAGATGGGTTCCTTGCCTGTGTCTCAGACAAAATGGACCTACTGAACTCTTTTCCTCTTCAAAAAGCTCTCTCTCAAACTCAACACTGGTCTGCCTGCTTCTGCTGCTTGTGAGTGCCTCTTCAGCTGTGCTGGACTGCTTTTCCCTGCAAACTGAGCTAGAATGAACTCTACTAACTTTGAAAACCAGCTCTTGCTCAAACAAAATAGCAAGTTCATTGAGTAATTAAACTGAGGAACTGAAGGAGAGCAGGAGGAGAAACAGAGTAAAAAGTGCTTCGTCCCAGAAGAAGAAAGAATTGACTTTCACTTTGAGATGGTTCAACCAGGGATCTGTGATCTTTAGACTTGAGGTTGGACTGAGTGTTTCTGGAGTGTTTTTCAGATGTTTTCCAGATGTTTCTGTTGGTTATCAGTGAAAAGACATAGAGCCGATGACTTTCACTTCAACTGAGTTTTGTTAACATTTATTTTCATGTGGGATAAACTTGTTCTGCTTTTATGTCTTGATGAGCTAAAGACAGTTTCCTGTTGATTTTCTTTTCTTATACAGTGAGATGTGAATGAAAGCTCAGGCATGAATCAAGCCATGATGATGTTGTAATGTTTGGAGTTATTTGTGCAGTTTTTGATACATGTATATCTCTGTACACCTGAATATGTGATAAGTGTGTCGGTGCATCTTGGAAACATAGCAGCTGTAATCTGGATCTATCTGTGATCTATGTGTTTTCTTCAATATTTAATAAAAGTGAGTTTAAGCTTTGTTTATGTTTTGGTACTTTTTTATTGTATGGGGAGAGATTACCCCCACCTCCCCACCCACCCCTAAGTAACTTTTTCTCTGAGTACATTTTAAATGAGCTACTAGATTTTTACACCAGTACTTTACTTAGGTAAAATTTCATCAAGGTAACAGTACTTTTAGAAGATTTTTTTGGTACTCTTACAGTAACATCTGTCTGGAGGGAGTGCATAGGGCTGGGAAACCCAACGACAACACCACCACCAGGCCATGTGCAATTTTGGTTCCTCAGCTTTAAGGACAAAGAAGTTTAGGTGTAAACAAGTAATCAACAACATTAAGCTGTGTGTTTCTGTCACAGGGAATGTAGCTTTGCGTGGCAAAGCGACTCAGTCAACCCGTTACAGCGGAGGACCTCAGGGGTTTGGGGCTGCCTACAACGCCATCGATGGAAACCGTGAATCGAATTTCATGGCTGGTTCATGCACTCACACCACTACTGAATCTGATCCCTGGTGGAGAGTGGACCTGCTGGACTCCTACATCATCACCTCTATCGTCATCACCAACAGAGGAGATGGCGGCGCAGAGAGAATCAATGGGGCGGAGATTCACGTTGGCAACTCTTTACCAGACAATGGTGCTTCAAACACTAAGTGAGTGCATCTTAGTACAAGAGCTCTTAGATGAGGACAGCCATTTTTGATCCTTTACTTTATCCGGGGAAATTTAACAGCTCATTTTCATTTTGGCTGTGTTCATTGATTGCCACAGTTTCCCTGTGGATCAGTGGAAATGACTCGAGGCTCAGCAAAGAGGGGATCGCCCATTCAATATTCCAACTGTGGCCCGGACTCTGGGCATTCAATATGACCATGGGACCGGAGCCCTATGTCACATGGAAGTTCAGGATATTAAAAGTTTTTCATTATTAAATTTCAGATTTCAGATTTAGTCATCTTTTAAAAAATGGGAACAGTACATATTAATGAACATTGAAATGTAAATATGTGGGATTGTAGCCAAATGGCTAATTTCCATCCCCAGTCCCATTGGCTGGTTGATGTTAGACATAAAATCAATGGTGACTAAAAAGTACAAGAGGCAGGACTAAGACAGAAAACAAAGCGCCATGGTACACTTGACAACATACACCATAAGCAACATACATGGACCAACAGTTAACTGGCCAAAAAAGTTAAGGGGACTAAGAAGAAGATTACAGAAAAGTTATAAAGTGCTGGAGTGCTGATTAAAGTGCTATGTGATTAAGTGTGGTTTGCTGAAGTGATAAGTGTATAAGTGCGAGACTGAATGGCATGATGCGCCAATAAAGTACAGGACTGAATTAAATTGCACTTTGCCCATAGCACACAATTGCACATGCAGATGTGTGTCTAAATATTGCATTAGTTTGTATACACAAATGTAGTATGTACACACTATTGTATAGAATTGAGATGCATAAATATACATATGTATGCACAATTTAAGAAACAGAGAGTGGTGCCACATACAATTTGCCAATTAGACAAGACATACAGTTTTAGACAAGATTATGATCACAGGTCTGATTTTCCAATAGCCATGCCTTCAGAAGTTTGGTAAAAGAAGTAAGAGTTGGGAGTTCATGTATAGTACTAGGTATTTGGTTCCAGGTCTGGGATGCACGGAAAGAGAATACAGCTTGACCAAAAGCACTTTTCCTGAGTGGTACAACACAGTCGCCTCTAGAGCTTGCTCTAGTTGATCTGTTTGAAGTTACAAAACAAAACAAATTCATGAACATCAGCATATTTTATTGTGTTGTCAAAATTTAATCTCTCAAGTTTCTTCAGTATCAGACAGTGATGGTGCATGTTAGGTTTTCTATCAAGTACGTTTGGGGCTTGTTTATAGGCCGTTTCAATAGGCTTTAAAGCTGTTTTACAGGCTGTTGCCCAGCTAGTTATGCATTAAGACATATGTGGCATAATCATTGCATCGAAGTATAGCTCAGCCGATTCTGGAGTCAAGTTATTCCTCATAAATCTGTAATTGGATATAATTAAATTTCATTCTATTTACAATCCTTTTTACCTGCCGCTTAAAGCGAAGTTGTGCATCGAGGATGATTCTTAATATTTAAATTATTGTACTACTTCAGTTTTTTGACCTTCTACAAAGACATTAGAATCACTGTCGATACTAACTGTACATACAAACAGTTTTAGAGATGTTGAGATGCAGATGTGAACCCCCAAGCCAGTATCAAATGTATCCATTTCATACTGACTATGTCCCTGGCTAAGAGAATTCATGTCACTTGCATTACACAGGGGTTCATTACAGCTGCTGAAGGCCCTGCCTGCCAGGAGGTGTCACTGATTTGCCCAGATACCAACAGAAGAAAAACTGTGATTGGTCCATTTCCCCCATTCTTTTATATTTATTCTTCTTTTATTCTTTTATATTTATACATATGTATAAACTGTTTGCTAAGACAAGCTCATAACAATAACAACCATCTGAAAGAAATAATAAGATGATAAAGAAATATTCCTGTTATTTCAGTGAGTGAAAAAACAATCCAACCAACAAACAAATTGAAAAATACAATTATCTATTAACAGTACAGGGCCAGAGAGCCCCTCCTCTCACCTGTAATATTCTACCCAGGGCTTCACAGTCAGTTTGACGAATCAAACCATCACCCTGGTCCCAACTGACCTTTTCCATTTACAGAAACACTGCAGCAGACAATGAGCATCATTAACAGTTTTCCTCACTTTGTGTCTCTTCCTTAGGGTTGGTGTGATCTCTGAAATCCCTGCAGGAAGCTCATACACTCTGAGTATACCCAATCGTGTGGAAGGACGATTTGTGACTGTGCGTCTACCTGGTGCAGAGAGGATTCTTACACTCTGTGAGGTGGAGGTTCGTGGGTATCGTGCTCCAACTGGTGAGGATTTTGTACACATGAAATGATTCTCAGCTCATTTGTGGGGCTTTGCAAAAGATTTGATATAGAAACTCTTGGTCAGTCCCTAAAAAGCTATTGCAAGCAGTAACACATGCCAAAAGGGGAGGTTGATAACTATTATCCATTATTCATCCATTGGCTATCCCATGCAGGGCCATATGGATGTGGGACATGAGCACAAGCAGGGTACACCCTGGAAAGGTCGCCAGCCTATCCCAGGACTGACACATTGATGGGAAAACTCATATCTACAGGCAAATTAACCTACACTGCATGTGTTTAGACTGTGGGAGGAAGCTGGAGAACCCAGCGAGAACCCATGCAGACACAGTGATGCATGCAAACTGCATCCAGAAAGGCCCCTTGACAGGGAATCAAACCCACAACCTTCTTGCTGAGAGACAAGAATGTTAACCACCACCACAAGAACTGACCTGCTGCAAGAACTGACTAAATGAACCTTCATTTTTGCACATGTCACAATTACTGTTCACTGCATGAAATCAAAAGTAGAACTTGTCTGTTTCTGAAACTTCCATAACTTTCAACCATCAGGTTGTGACAAAGTTTGTCCTGATTTAATGGAACAACAAGCCCTGATCCTGTTGCTTTTGCAGGCGAAAACCTGGCACTCCAAGGAAAAGCAACGCAGAAATCAGTGTTTGGAATTGGCAGTGCATATAACGCCATTGATGGGAATCGTGCATCCAAGTGGGAAGATGCCTCCTGCAGTCACACAGAAGAAATCGACACTCCGTGGTGGCGACTGGATCTGCGCAAAACCCACAAAGTGTTTTCTGTTAAAATAGTCAACCGAGACTTTAAACCAGAGCGACTCGAAGGAGCTGAAATCCGCATCGGAGATTCTCTTGACAATGATGGCAACAGCAATCCCAGGTAATTTATTTATACACTTTTTCTCACGATAGTAATGTAATTACAAATCATTGTAACATTGACAATATTTCCCTTGACAGTACAGATCGACCAGAATGACCAATACTGATAATGATTTTTATTTGACACTTGGTCTTGGACAGACTGGACTGTGAATGTCCTTGACTGACTGACTGACTGACTGACTGACTGTGTGATAGTGTTTCTACCACTTCTGGGTTGTATACTAAGCTGCGGTTTACTGAGCTGCTCTGGTTTCTTGGTTGCTTGGGAACTGCAGGAAAGAGGAGGAGCACTACTGATACACTGAGCCTCACCACAATTAAAGGGGAAGTGAAACAACAAAACAACTTAACATAATTCATTAAATTGATTTCCTATGTGTACACAATTGTCAAACTAACACATGAAACACAATCATTTAGGAGAAAATGGAAGTTTAGTTTTGTGTTTTTTAGCTACAGCCTGGCCATCTTGTTGTTCGACAGCCTGTGATGTCATGGGGTTGGTTGCCTCCTGGCAGACAACGACAAACAGTGAAGTTCAGGATGAAACTGTGTAGACACAGGATTAAAAGAGAGACACAGGGGAGACCTCTACTGTTCTGCTCCTTCACATAACAACAAGCAAGTTTTACTGGGTTAAACACAGAAAAAATGCTGCTAATAAGCAGCTGCACTGCTGCTGTGGCTAGTGGAGCTAAAAGCAGAGACTTCTCTGCTCATCTCTCCACGGTCTGTGGTGATCATTTCTTACAGCATGTTTACATCCACAGGAAAACTTTGAGTGGGGAAAGTTGGTTGTTCACCGAATCAGCCGACTACAACCTGACGTTACTCCTTAAGTTTCACTGCCCACAGGGCATCCTCTCCAACCGCTATTCACATGGTGATGAACACATCAGTCCACCGCACTCAGAGTAAACATCAGCATTGACTGTAATAATGTTCATCACCAGAGTTTCACCAAGCCTACAGGTTTCACAGCAGCACGTTTACACCACACCACTCCTTTAATGGGAGATCAGCCATAAAATAACGAAGTGAAAATTAGGGGTGCTCCAACAAGGGTACCTAACGATTCGAATCGATTTCAATTATGGGAGCTTCGATTCTTCAATTCTTAGATTATTACGATTGTCGATTCGATTCGATTATTGGTGCCACGATTCTTCGATTACTGCGATTTTTAATGCATGTTTCCATATAAGATTGATTTTGTCTTCATCTGTAGCTACATTTGTAAATAACTAGCCTATCAATTATAACTCGGTTCCTCTATAACTACACTCAATAAGTTAATAACAAGGTTTTTTGAACATTTGACTTGTATTTGTTTGAAGAACGTGACTCACCAACTTCCATCCGTTCTTGTCCGACGCCAGCACAAAATGCGCTGTTATAGTAACGAAGGATTTAGTGGCAACCGAGGTCCACGCATCACATGTAAGCGCTATCCTGCTCGCCTTCTTCATGGACGCCAGGACGTTTGTTTTGGTTTCGTTGTAGAGGTGGGGGATTTCTTTCTCTGCGAAGTGTTTTCGGTGAGGGAGTTTGTAGCGCGGCTCCATGGTGCGCACCACTAACCGAAACCCCCTGTTGTTAACTACTGAACACGGGTGTAAATCCGTCGCAATGAAAGTAGCTATTGCTTTTGTAATGCTCTTCGCCTTCTGCGAGTTCTTGGGAAGTTTGGAGACAGTCTCCAGGATGGTCCTCTGTGTGGCGGGCACGATCGGAGGATCCTTCTCCGTTTCGGGATGAAAGCGTACAAGGTGCTGCCTGATGTTTGTGGTGTTGCTGAGGTACCGTATTTTCCGCACTATAAGGCGCACTTAAAAGCCTTTAATTTTCTCAAAAAACGACAGTGCGCCTTATAATCCGGAGCGCCTTATATATGGATCAATTGGTTAATTGGTTGATCCATACTGGTTGTACACGGCGCTCAAGGCGCTCTGTCAAAATGTTTCAGTATGAAAAACCAATAAAAACAATTTAATAATAATAAAATGTTTCAGTACGGTTGGGAAATACACGGCGGGGTTTGTCTGTCATAGTATTTCCTCTGTTTTATTCAATCAAATACTCAATCTCAAATCTTAATCTTAAACCTCAACAAAGAATGAATGTTTCCAAAACACCAATCCCTTTATTTTTCTAAGCCTTTTGCTAGACAATCTGCCGGATTAGCTATAAAAGGCTAATGATCCTCATATTCCTGTTTAAGACACGAAGTCTTATCATTCACACTTGGTGAATCTCTAATCTCACCAACAAGTACGACTGGTAAACTACAAGGCCGCACCGCTTGCAGCATTACGGCTACCGTAGTCAGTAAACACCAGTACTGTGCTTACTCACAGTCCCACACCCACAGCACAGCTCCATCTAGTGGATGCATAGCTCAACCCCAGTCAAACGTTTGACTGCAGTATCTTCTGTTCTATGCGCCTTATAATCCGGTGCGCCCTATATATGAAAAAAGTTCTAAAATAGGCCATTCATTGAAGGTGCGCTTTATAATCCGGTGCGCCTTATAGTGCGGAAAATACGGTACTTTATTTTTGCTTTGCAGATCTTGCAATCGCGTAAGTCTTGTCCGTTGTCTCGCTTGCTCCCTGATAAAATCCGAAGTATCGCCACGCGGATGCAGTCAGCCCCGGTGGCGAGTGAATCTGCCGCTCTTTGGAGGCTGCTGATGTTGCCATTTTGCAAAGAAAGTGCTCTGTTTGTTGTGGTCCCACTCAAACACGCGCGTTAAGGTTCCGGTTACGTATTTTTTTGTTCCGGTCTTGCGGCAAAGCATCAACGTGAATTTTATTTTA
>MU270012.1:0-86749 GCA_021432705.1 Caranx ignobilis | reverse complement strand
TAACAGCTGGTGTCTGTTTCAGTTCATGGTCGACAAAAAATACATCCATTAAAATTTGTCCTTCGTTACCTCAGACCCGCGGATTGTGGCAGACCAGTCTCTGTAACATAAACACAAACACAGGTATAAAGCTGCACCTTCGTGAAGAAGAAATTGTCCAAAGTTTAGTAGAAGGGGATGAAACTTTTAAGTTTCTCCTTGCTCTACTCTCCTAGCACCATGTTGTTTTAAGTGCAGACATATTCACAGACCTAAGCCAAATGAATTGGACACACTGTCACTTCCATAATTAAGGCAATTCCTTGCACAGCTCAGAGTGTGGGAGGTTCCAGTTCCTCTCCTCATCATCACTTTACTTTCTGCACCAAGGAGCTGAATGTTAAACGGGCCTCTCCAACATCTTCAAGCTCATTGATATAAAGTGCATCTTCCCACTCGGCTTACTCAACACTTCCATAATAACAGTCATTATCTTTAACATACATCTTTCTGCTTCATTTAAGCCATTCTTAACAAGGGGAATTTATCATAGAGGTGCTATTCTGCGGTCACACTGACCTCCAGCTCTCTGATTTATTCCTGACCATCTCCTCAGCTCTGTGTTTCACCCTCACTGCAGGACAAAAATCGCCACTGTGAATGTTTTTAATTACAAAGACATAATTTAAAACTTCATCAGTCCTGGGTGCTTGCTGGACGAGGTGACATAAGCAGCCAGCGGGCTCTCTGTCTTACAGTTGCGGTCATTTTTTAAACAGAGATGAGGGCATGTTAATGAGGTACGTAAATAAGTGCAGCTCATCCCAGCGTGTACGTCATGGTTCTAAAATTACCCCAATAATGATCGCGCTCGTGTCACTTTGATGAAACTTTCCGTCTTCTTACAACATGCGTGAGTATTTTTGTAATTTCCACAACACAAATTGCGGCCTCGCACTGAATGGAAGCCATACATCATCATGGTTGAAGGCGATGAGATTGGTGGTGCTGTTAGACACACAGCACATCATTATTTTGATTTTGTCCTCCTCTGCTCCTGTGACTTGGTGAAGCAGTGGGACAGTGAGAGATGAGGGTGAGGAGGTGCAGCCAGCTGAGCCTGGACAAACACAAGGACAGCTCTACCTCTGACAACACTGTATTAAACCAATTATTCACTATCAGGGATTGTTTTCTGCAACAGTAATGTTTTGTTTACCCGGCTCGAAAAATGTAGTGAATAGGTTGTCATCTACAGCGCAGGCGGTGGAGATTGTAAACATGTTTTTCTCTCCCCTCCCTACAAGAGGATAAATAAAAAGACTGCTGTTAGAAGATTTAATTCCAAGAAGCCGCTCTCTGGGGCTCTGCGTCGAGCTAAGAAGCCCATTGCGAAAAGCCTTCAATTAGCATAGTACGCTTTCATCTCTGACCAAAGTCACCCTGAACGATCAAATTATCTCTAAATTTAAATAAAACAATCACTCCCATCAATCAGGGGTTATTATCGCTCAGATAATTTCCAATGCTTCTCCTCCCTCCCTACACTCACCAACACCCACAGACTCCTAAAACATGTGTGTAAGGTCATGCACAAACAACACCTGTGTGTGCACAAGTAGAAGACAAACTGTAGAAAACAACTGTTTACACTGAAATGACTTTTAATTCCTCTACACACAAGGCACAGTTGTGTTTGTTTAAACCACAGTTCTGGAGACTTTAGTTGGCTTTGTGGGAGTTAGAAAAGTTGGAGTTCACAGTCTCCAAGCTGACAGTCTGCTGGGTATGTGGGGGCAGACAGACACAAACAAAGTTAGTTAGATAAATTGCTCTGGTCAGAGCTGCACATTATCATTGAGAGTCACGCCATGTGCACTTGGAACTCAACCCAGTGTAATGAAAAATTACTGAAAATGTCCTCATCTCTACAATTTCAATTTATAAAACTGTCACTCAGCCATTTTTTAAGGGCCTTATGCATTAGTACTGGTCTTTGTGATGTCCAAAAAAGGATAAAAAGTCAAAAATATCCGCAGTATTTTGGATGAAATATGATAAGTGAGATAATACTGGAGCAATCAGTCAAACTGAGATGCATTTTCATTAATGTAAAACAATTTGACTGATTGTGACTAGAGGTAAACCATGGTGCATTTAGCTGGCAGTCAGATTGTTTGGCATATTTCACAAACAACAATAATTTCCAAAAAAAAAAAAGATTCATTTTGTCCTTGACTGACAAATAAACAATTTACTGTGTGTGTGTGAGTGTTGATTAAAAACTACAGCTTGTTGTGTTGTTTCCCTCCAGGCTGGAGTCTTGCTCCGAGTCTCATCAACATCGCTCCATCAGCCAACAGTTGATCCTTTTCCCCAGACAGGACGAAAGAAGGCAGCTTTTCTACACTAAAACACATTTTCATACTGCCCTACCAATCTGAAGCACTACAGCCCTGATCAAGGTTATTTCCTTTCAAATAGCAAAGCCCAGGACGATGAACTGCTGTCCCCAGGCTAGCATCATACACTCCATCCTGGTAACATTGGTGGTGTAAACTACCTCCAGGCTTCAGCATCCACAATTTTATGGCTCTGGAGGTTACAGCTGAGCATGCTGATTTTTCTTCCTTTTTTTCCTATGTTGTGAAAAATGCTCAGTTGGTGCTGTGTTATCCAGTCATCCACTGTCAGCCCCAGATGTCCTGTAAGTACCGTTTCTCCTCTCTTAACCCTGCCAGTCTCTTCATGGCCTCCAGCTGATCGACCTGAAGCTCTGTCTTGATCATCTCAATCAGGGTGTCATTCACATCCTTCGCCATGTTCTTTGCATCCCTGGAGAAGGTAGAAACAGCACAAATATATTAGGAAAAAGCATCAATGCAATTAATATACATGCCTCTGAGGCAGCACTTCTGAGGCACAATCTGATAGTTGTAAAACCAGCAAATGCTGCCAGTCCAGGGGTTCATCCCAGGAGGAAATTGCTGAAATCTCTATCTTGCTGTTGCAGCATATTGGGGGAGATTCATCATCCAACAGTGATATCTTTTTGGATTCACCCTGTTCTGATGTTTCAAAAGTCATTCATGGAAAAGGTGAGGCAGTGATGAGGGAGGAGAAACCAAGTGATGCTGGGCCGCACAAATGTTGACGAGGTTTTGTTGTGGCATCTCAGCCCTAAGTGTGTTTTACTTCGTCGTGTCGTATTTGCACTGGCAGGAACAATGAATACTGTTCAGAAAGGTCAAGAGAAGGTATGTATACCCTATAAATGCTGCAAACTGTATAAAAGGTTGCATCAGTGTGAGGACAGCTGCAGCAAAGTAATGAGTTATGAGCAGAAAGTTTCTTCTGACTACGCCTTGAAAAGTGTGGATCTCCTTCAACAGCCTGGCCTTAAGCAAGGCACTTCAACAGCTATTGTTAATTTTTTCATAAGTTTAGTGCCTTGCTTCAAAACAGCATGGTCAATGGGTGAATTCAGTCTGCCATGTGAGATACATCCTCAAAACATATTTCAGTTCAAGTTTTAACAGTCAGAACAAGAAATTACACTTTAATATCATATGGGTTTATGGCTTGTATTCACACTTGAACATATTCAGTGTTAATCTCACTTTGGAGACAGATTCAAGATACCTTTTTTCATTTCCATCCCCCACTCCTGGTAATCTCCCTGTTTACTTATGAAAGATGAATTCTCCTCTTATCAGACCAGATCATCTGGATGGATAATCTTTCAGAGCCTTGAGTCTGCCTTGCACTTGGCAAAGCTCCACACCGTGAGCTTGGAGACGAAGAATTCATGCCAGGTACTCAAATGCAACACCTAAACACATGTTGCATGAATGTAACTTGGAAAGGTGAAGCTGCTGATTTTCTCTATTTTGATTATTGTTGCCAAATCCTATTATGAAACCAAACCAACAAAAAAAGTATTCTTTGCATATTGTGTGTGTATGTCCAATATCTAATGCAGCTTTTATGCCTGTGCCATTGAGCCACACTATAGCTATTAGAAGCACATCAGTGATCCTTACTGCCAACAGCACCACAGACTGCAAACTGTGATCACTATCACATCGTCTGAAAGGATGTCATGTAAGGTAGAGGCCACTGTGCATGCTTAGGCACACAGTTTGTCTTTTTTTTTTCTTTGCCTTTTCAAATTGAACAAAGTTAGTAATAGAAAATGGAGCATGCTGTCCTTGGTGGTGGAAATGTCCGGACCACATGATTATCCACTTCTGTTTGGACCCTGTGAATCTCTGTCATTCAATCAATGCAGCACTTTCATTCTGCCTTAGTTGGCATTGCTGAGCAGAGAGTGTATCTGCACCACTGGTCTCTCAATGCTACATTATCAATTGATGGCATGACATTAGTGCCCGCTGTTGCTCCCTATTAGCACGTCTTTTCAGAAAATGGGTCTTTCAATATATCATATCCAAATCCAATCAAACTGCAAATGTCTCCAAGAACTTAACCCACAGGAAGAGTCTTGGTATCTAGCACAATGAGCTAGTGAAGTAAGGAACACATTTGCATGCCTGCACATTGGTCTCTTGCTCACAGAAACAACTCTCCAGAGTCTGTGAAAGTGGTAACTGTTATTAGTCTGAGGAGCTGCTTCTAATCTACTTTTCCCATATTTTTTGTAATAAGAAACATGTCACCCAGTGAAACAGCGCAGCTCACTGACGTATTTTTAATAGTTTAGAACTATGTGGCATAGAAGGATAAGCTAAATCCAGTTTGGGGAGGTACAAACAACACGCCACATGCATATGAATTTGGAACTTCCTGTTTTGTTTTTTTTAAACACACACATGAAATGTATGGTTGAATATCATATTTCTGGCCATTATGAAAAATTAAAGCTATTTATATGGATTAAATAACAGGTGATGGGAAAAGAAAAACATAGGCAGTCTGAGTGGAGCCTGAAGATGACACAATGATGCTGGGTGGACATGAGTATGGAAAAAGAGAACATTTCACAGAGTAACTTTCATGGTTAAATAAAAGTTACCACTGAATTGCTGTTGTTGTCGTTGTCAGTCTTACCCGCAGACGTAGAGGTAACCGCTCTGTCTGAGCAGGATCTTAGTGATGTATTGGCTGTTAAGCAGCAAGTTGTGTTGGACGTATTTGGGTCGAGCTGCTGAGGGGGTATCCTCCTTCTTCTCCTCCTGCTCCTGGTCATCTCTGGAGAAACACACCTTGAGGTGGTTCAGGATGCCGCTGGTCACGAAACCCTCCAGCTCCTCTCTGGGGGAAAAAAAAAAGAGACAACATGCACAGTCACATCCAAACATTTCAGCTCATTGTGAATTTCACACAAGGTTATCCCTGCAGTCTCGGGCAGGTTTATTCTGATCGGTTAAAACTGAGTCTTTCCAAACCTAGAATTTGGAGAGGAACAATTCAGTTGCTGATGTGGAGAAAAGACCATGTAATAGTGAAAAACACAAGCACACTTTTTTTTATAATCAAGGTGTAAATGCCAAAATTGCAGGGGCAAGAATTCAACTGGATTCTCACGCTGACTGTTTATCCTTCCACATCCAACACTCCGTAAGATATTTAGCAATAGCTTCAACCAATCTCACAAGACATAAAACCTCCAAAAACATTTCCCATGAACAAAAAAAAATCTGTCAAGCTCGATAAAACAGAACACTGATGGGCTAAAGGTCTGAGCAAAACTGTGCCAGGCAACCAATTTATCTTGCTTAACGAGAGAGGTGCAAAAAATATGTGTTTCATAAGCAAGGTCAAGTCACTTTTATAAGCATCTTTTTATAATCAATCCTCCCAGCCTTGCAGTTGGGTGTAACCTTGCTCCCTGTCGGTGGTTGGCTTGCCAACTATCCCTTCTTCTGCCTCAGTGTTTTTACAGGGCCTGGGGTGCTATTGGAAGAGAAAAAGGACGGTGGTGAGCGAGTGAGGTTTACTGTGGCCCAGAGCATCCTGTTTAAACTTAAGCAGTTGGAATGAGTAAAAAACACACACTCTCAACAAGTCACAGTTTTAAGATCATGGGTGAAGGTCTTTGCCTCAGGGGTCTGTGTTTTGCAGGAGCCCCTTGACTAAAATAAGGCATTCTCCAAGTAACACACGGACATTGCAGTGTGAATACTAAAGAAAGAGAGAGGTATTATCTTTGTTCTATGTGAAATGTCCTGAATTGTTGCTTCTACTGCATTATTTATTCTTCACCTTTGATTGAAGACAGAGTTATTAAAAGGATCTCGTTCTTTTGACCAAGACATGTGATTGTAAAATCTGTTTGAACATGACAGCAACATGAATGACAAGGAGAAGCACGACAGAGTCTTCTTTGTTTGACGTCAGAACATGAATCATCACAGATTGATAACCATGTGAGCAGAAACTAGCGGATGACAAAGAACAGGTGACCCCTTAGAAAACTGCCAAGGTTTTTTTTTTTTTTTTCTGAGAGGTGAAAACTGCAAGACTCCTCAGTTTATACACACACACACACACACACACACACCAGCCTGTGGCGATATCTCGGACCCGAAAGCGAACCCAGCAGGTCTTCCAGTCATGTTTCCCCTGCAGCATGAAATCACATGTCATACAGAGGCTGAGAAATGAGAGGGAGGGGAGAAGGGTAAGTGCAGCTGCTGGGAGGGGGAGGACGAGTTTGATGTGACAAGCAGCCAGATTGGCATCAACCTCTCACAGGGATGTTAAGTGCTGTGAGTGATTGAGGCATCGCAAGCTTTGTTTGTTTTTCCTGGTGTAAAAATTCATAGCAAGATTGTGATGTTGGGCACATTCCATCTTGACATTTTGTAATATTTATAAGCATAAAGAAGGCATTTATGCAACTTAAAATTTCAACTCCTACTTGTGACTTCAGCTGAACTTTTCTTTAAAATCTGGGACACTCAAATGTACTATAAACTGCTAAGCAGGCTTCTACAGTCTAAGGCAATGTGACATTAAATTGCACTTACTCTTAGAGAGATCCAACCGAGATGAATGCAGGCAGGCCATTCAACTGCAGTATGTTGTTCTCAGTCTGCTAACCTATTTAAATTGAGTACAACTCTTCACGGTGGCTCATAAAACACAGACTAATCGCTTTGGTCAACACTGTGGGGGTGTTCATCAAAGAAGCCCACACTGTAACACAAACACCGCCTACTACCTGGCTGTGAGTTGTGTATTTAACTAAGGGATAGAGGAGACAGAGGGAACAAACAACGTCCTCTGTGATCTGTTCTTGTGTGATTAAGGATACTAATCCATTCGCACATTTTCCTGCAAAAGAACTCCATCAGTGCCCCAGCATTAAGTACATGGACACTACTGATACCAGGAAAAGCAGATCAATTAGCATGTAGCATGTTTCATGAGTGAAACCAAAGCAAACTGATATGAGACACGATCTATAACCGAGGTGATGTCAGTGTACAATGCTTAAAAACACAACATAGCTAGCAGCCTATATTCAGCATCATATTTCAGCCAATTCCAGATGGAAATATTGAATATTGTGTAAAAATGTCTTGCGTAACAACTGCAGGGTTGTTGTTCAGATACACACTGCATTGAATCTGAATCAATGTCTTATCTGCTTATGAAATATGAATGTTTTGTTTTCATTACTGAATCCACTTAGTTTTAGTTTTAACCACAAACATTTTAAGTAACTGAACATTTAAAAGCTACATACACACATACAATATTTACGGGGGCTGCATTCATTTTGAGGAAGTAAGTCCAACATTTACTCTTCTTTCAGCTCTGTCTTTGTTTCCACCAGCTGAAAATATTTAGTGGTTCAGCTTCTAAATGCTAATCTATGTTCACTGGTTTGTTGTTAAAGTTATCTGGATGGTGTTGGACCCTGTTGCTGGGCAGTTAGCATACACAGCTGTCTGCAAGAGTGAATCTAAACAGTGAAGTAGTGGGTCATTCACCAAAAATAAGATGATTGCCGGTAAAATCCACAAAACTGAGGTGAATACAATATTCATACATTCAGTGACACTGCTTTTGGCTTATATGAAGACATCATAAGACATTCATTAGCATCTGAGCTTCACAACCCAGACATTTTATCAACTTGAAATAGGATTCAAAAAAGAAATTCCTTCAACAACCAAGCTATGATACCCTCTTTGCAGTTTCCTGCCTGAGGTCACATGTAAATGTCAATGAAACAAGACACAGGTATTCTTTCAATTTTAAGAAAATAACATTCATACAGTCAATGAGATGTACATTATGGAGGTCACACATTTAAAATATGTGCAATATGCTGGGGCAAGTTGAAGATTGAGAGCAGTAGGTCTGACTGTATATACCACATATATATGAATATGAGGGTGTATGCAGTCTTGGATAAGCACCAAGGAGACAAGAGAAGCACATCTCACCTGAATAGGTAGTCTCTGTCTCTGTGGCGACAACCAAAGAACAACCAGGTCTCACCAAACACAGCCTCAGGGTTCTCCAGCCTCTGCCTCTCTCTGAAAGTCAAACAGCAGACATTAGTGGTCAATCAATACCAACAGACGACCAGAGCAGATGGAGGAGTGGAAGTCCTTCCTAGCAGCAAAGGTTAAAGAAGAGTAGTGACACCATTAAGCACTTTATACAATGACAGTACACTGAGTGCCACAATGCCTAATGCACGGAAACAGCCGTGCATGCTGCAGCGAGGACATTATACGTATTATTAAATTTCACCCAAACAGAAGGATAGATCCCATCACTATAAACAGTTACACAAATGAAACCAGGCCCGTGCACTGTGTGTGGGTGTGCTGTGAATATGCCTATGTGTGTCCAACTGTGCTTGCATGCAAAAAAGAACTGCTCTTGCAAAAGTTGATTCCTCTTGTGACTTGGGAGTTTGGCAAAGTTCCCAGAAGTCTTTGCAGGCAATGGCAACGCAGCGGCACAAAGCTGCTCTGAGGATGTCGGTATCTGTGCTGCACACCTGCTGCAAAGGTGACAGCTCTCGCCCCGATAAGAACAGTTGACCCCAACCTTTCATGATGCCATCAGTCAGTTGACTCTCTAAAGAGCCCGGCATTATCTGTTACCCCACTTTGGAAGGGGAGGGGGCTGAAGTGACCAACCATAACAAGGGGCTAAGGGATACCACAGAGAGGCTACCCTTTGTGCTGTATGGCTGCACTCTGTGGATAAGGTGGCGCTTCCCCTAAAACCCCATACTTCAGGTACACACTGACTCTTGATTTGTGTTCTCCAGCAATCACGAAGTTAAAAAGTGCTGCCAATTCTTACGGTTGATGGAGTTGCATGGTGCATAAGAAAGAGAGTTGAAACACTAATAAGGTGCTGAAAAAATGGATGAATCAATGAGTTCAAGTGAAAATCTATGGCTTACAATCTGTCATAACGATTAAAGACCACATATATAAAAACAACTGTTTCAGAGCAGAAATTGCATCAACTGACTCTCCTTCAAAAAAAAAAAAAAAAAAAAAAAAAATCTGACTCTGACTGTTATTAATTTTAAAAGATAAACTAATGGATAAAAGATGGCTCTCCTTGACTCTCCACACACTCTGTGGATATACACAGAAAAAATGAAGTTTCCACATCACATATATAGCTTCCAAGATAGCTGCAATGTAAAATCATCTTGTAATTGAATACCTAAAGTCAGACCTAAGGTGAGGACAATCAAACTTTCCTTCAGCAGATGAAAGGTCAAACACTGAAATGAAATAACAATAAGTAAAGGTGGAGAGGGACTTCCATTGTCAGCCATGGCCCCCTTAAAGGGTAAAGGTGTATTCGAGGAGGGACAAAAGCTATAAGTTGAATGAATCAATTTCATGCGGGAACAATACAAGAAGACAAACATTATTAAAATTCATACTTGTGAGATTTTTTCCAGAAAGCCCGATGAGGAGTACAAGGACAAGATAAAAGATCTTTGACTTGTCAGTCCAAACAAGAGTCAGGGAGAAAGAAGTGCAGCTGAATCTTTTATGTCAAAAAAGTTTAACACTGATCAACAAAATGTTGTCTCAATTAACTTTTAAGCTTTTGTGTTATTTTGTGATGCCAGTTACCAAAATGTTACTAATGGTAGCTTAAAAATTTAACAAGTTTGCAAGAGCATGGGGGGCAGAGTGTTTTTCCACTTTCAAAAGGCAGAAAACATTTCAGAACCAGTGGCTTATGAAGGTAATCAAACAAATATCCCAAACATTAGATCCTTCTCAGCTTCTCAAATATTATTCTATTCTTTGTGTCACTGCTACTTGGATATTTTTAATCATTTTTTTTTTTTCATCTTCAAGTTTAGAAAACTGATAGATTTGTTTTCTATAACCTGAATATAAGATGAACATATTTAGTTTTGCTTTAAATAATAAAACAATGTTCGTTCCACATCTGGACTAATTAGCCATAGTGGGGAAAAAAAATGAATCAATGCAAAAGTCTAATTGTGAATACTAAAACAAAGCTCTGCTCCACGTTAATTAGATGCAATTTGACCAGTTCAGAAAAACACTTAGGAGAAGAAGGTCTTTTGAACTGAGAGTCTGTGAATGAGGCCTGGTAACAGAGCCGTCTGGCTGACTTGATCTGAACACTCAGATCCCATCCATTAGCATCCTGGACGAGATTCTTCTGATCTGCAAACAGCCTCAAGTAAACTCATTTTAGTGGGCTCGTCTCTCTCCTCTCGCCGCCTGCCCTAAAGGAATCAATACCAATATGAAAAACCTGGATTCCATTCTGAGTAGACCACACCGGCGCCTTCCCTGAATACAAATCACATCACATCACATCCACACACTATAACAGCCTGCAATACAATCCCAAGGGAAAGGCAGCATCCACAGAGCACTCCATTTGGGGTCGAAATCAGAGGCGGTTGCCTTTCAGTGCCATTCAGATGATCAGCGGGAGGGGGGGGGGCTGCAGGAGAGGCTGAGGTGAAGACTTGGTAAACATCACAATTATCTCATATCTTTCATCCGTTTTCTTTCCAGCTACGTGCAAATGGTGCTGAGTGGCTTTTAGGGATGAAATATAACAAGAACTAAAATAAAAGCCTTACAACAACAGCTTGAGGCTTAATCAATGAAATTAAATTGCAGATTTAAATCCATAGAAGTTCATCGTAATGGAGTCAAAATGTTTTCACAACACAGAGCAACGCTGAGTGGCAAGATGTTGCAGCCTAATGGTAATCAGATGTTTGGTTACACTGATAAAGGGAAGCTCTATATTTGCTCACACAAACTTTAATACAAGTTGTCATATCGAATGTGCCAAGTATGCCTACTGGCATGCCGAAGTATTGAACTGAGCAAACAGATTTTTTTTTTCCAAAATTAAAGCTTGTTAGAGCTGCTAAGGAGATTAAGCCTAACTACTCAGTTAAAATACAATATTTGTTCAACTGTCACTGCTCCAAGATAAATACAAAGACACTGAAAATTATATTCTCCATAAAATCCTCCCATGCAACTGCAGCAATCAATACCAGACTACTGGGGGGGGTCTTATTAAAACTCCTTAGCGCCACTAAATCAGTCCTCTGACCTTCTTCTATTTGTTGACAGCACTACAAACTCACACCCTGTAAACAGCCATCCAGTAACAGTGGAAGTTGGGGAGAGGCAGAAAGATCGAACTGTCCCCATGTTGTTTGTTGCTAACAGGACCTTTCTCATGCCTCGAGGCAGATACGGCGTCCCGTTGACAAACCGGTGATTGTTATCTCCTATCAGAGCGCACCGCCAGCCGCCGAGGCTTTGTTTGGAATCTCAAGTTAGATTCTGTACAATGCCGCGCACCATGACAGGTTTTTGCAATCCTCCAGCACAATATGCAGTTGGCAGGGGAGAGGATGAGAGAGGAGGGGGAGGACCGAGAAGTCAGACAAACTGATCAATTGGTTCACATGAGTTTGTACTCTAACAGTGAAGAGCCTCTTGATATAAAAAAAAAAGAAAACATGTTTGAACTTAAATAAAAGAAATTCTAAAACATTACAAAATACAACACTGAACTCTCAAGGATGTATTTGATTAGAGGTTGGTAGTTGTTGTATTATGAAACAAAGCCTTCAAAAAAAAATCAATCAAGGTCTGAGTGTTTTGTTTGCACTGACAGGCAGGTTTGCAAGGACAGCCACTTAATAAAACACTTAAATGTGGATTTTGATATCTTTTTTTTTTTCTCCCAGAGAGCAGTGCATGGGTACGGCGGGAAGGATCAAAGTAAGACTTACGTTCATATCACTGCCTCTCACCAGAGCACTGTCCCCCTGGCTCAACCTTGATCATGAAGAGGAGGAGTCTGTCTGCGAGTTGTGACCAGGTCACTCCAAAAACGTGTGCTATCTTTGGCGCTCCTGCTTCCCAACAGGCACAAACACCTCTCACCCCAGAAGACCACTCATCCTCCAAAGGCAATCTGCTGCAGACAATTCACCACTGCCGTTGCCTCAGCAGATGCCGTGTCAACTCTCCCAGCAATCACCGGCCAACACCACCCGCCACAACAGGAGGAGACGTCCGGGGGATTTAGAGACAATTGGAGTTGACTGGGGCACAACCTCATTTATACAAAGCCACCCAAGAGTTAGACATGTCAGTCTGACTAAAAAGGCTTACTCTGCTTTCTGACAAGTCATGGTGGCTCTGGGCCTGGTTCAACACATGGGCATCAGCCTGGATAGAGAGGCTTTAGTCACATTAAATCCTTCTGGCAGGTCATCGCCCTGCAATCTTGATTCACCCGTCAATTCAGAGCCTCCGGAAAATTAAACAAAATGTCATGTTTGTCACTCCTCGGGCATTTAGACGTACAGCCGGGGTTAAACAGATTGAGGATAACTTCAACACACTCAGCTCACAGTCAATATCCCAAACCCACTCATCAGCAATTACAAGCAATGATTTAGTCCTACATTGTGGCCAGCACCTACTGGACTTTACACTTTCAAATCAATAACACCTTGCCTTGACTCCTCGTTGTTCATTACATACCAAGTCAGAAACATGTGCATCAGAGGGGGCCTAATTTGCTCCTGTTGAGACAAGTGAAGCATCTGAAATAATCCCCGACATGATTGCAGACCTCGCTGCTAGATTTATTATGCCTTATGAGATGTACATGATGTGGACTTTTATCAGCCTTGAGCAGGGTCTCATTGAATTGTCTCCGCAGATTACTTGAGAATATGCAGAGATGATGTGAACCTCACACACATCACCTGAACATTTTGAATATTCATTACAAGGCGCAGGAATTTTCACTTGAGTAATCTGTGCCACGCAGCACATCATTCAGCACATAACCTGCATGCTTCTGATGCTTGACATGAACATTTGACTGCCCTAGTTCAGGAGCCTTATCTTATAGCATGAATAACACTGGCGAAGGATCAAGTGCATTCCCAATAGTGCTTGACTTTTCTTGATTAAAACATGTGCAAAATGAGAGATTGCTGCAAACAATGTGTCTCTTACTTGATAAAACTGTAGTATTAAATGTGCCGTACCTTTGTTGGAGGAATCCGATGAAGGGAGCAACTCCTGTGCCTGGTCCGACCATTATGAAGGGCACCGACAGGTCAGAAGGAGGCCGAAAGGAGCAGTTTGGCCTCAAACTCACATGGATCTGAGGGCCAGAGGCCATTAGAAAGCATTTAAAATAATGAGAGTAATTACAACAATGCTGAGACGCCACTATGGGCTTACCAATCTATTAATTGATCTAGTTAATATTCTAAGACATACTAATGAGAAAACTCATGAGCTCCAACTGGAATCCATAGAGTCTGTGTTTCAGAGGATTTACTTGCTTTAATTTAAATTCATTTTTTAATTAACTACACACAACTGGCCCAGAGGTTGTTCTTTTTTTAGTGTCTTATACATTAAAGCTGAGCTTCCAGAGGAGCCTAAAACGTGTTGTACGGACAGGTTAAATCCCTCATGCCAGACACCGCACACTTTTCTGACATTCTGCCAACTCTTTCACTCAGGAACCTCTTGAACTGAAATATCTGAAGTGGAATGGGCAGTACATGTCTTTTTATTAAATTTTATTAGAAAAATTAATGTAAGGGAGGCTTAGCCTACAGAGGTACGTGTATTTTTTCTCCTTATAACCGGGGGGGTTATATCTGTAATACCACCTGTGAACTTTTGTCCTCACAAATTTGAACACTTAGAAATACATAATCCAACTGAGAGCCCACAAATTTGCACTTTCTACTTACAGCCCTCTATTTTCCAGTGTACTCATTACCTTAGGCAGAGCCTGGCTGCCAGAGCACTCAGGCTTCTCAGGGAAAACCAGGCCAGGATTGATGAGGTCAAACAGCCAACCAGTACACAAGCCTCGCCTCCCCGCAGGCCGCCCACAGCATGCTGGGAACTGTACCACGTTGAAGACAAAATGCAGCTTTCCTGGGTGCTTAAGACAGGAGCTATAGCGATGGGACAACAGAGAGTTTGAGATGGTGGAGGACAGAGGTAGAGGGAAATAACAGTGTGTGACAGTGTGTGTGCACGACGTAGAGACAGACGGTGACAAGCAGGGAGATGCACAGCGATGAAGTGAAAAATGGAGTGAAATACAGAGCAGCAGAGGGAGAGCAGATGGATACAGAAAGGCACATGTATTACGAGGGAGGATAAACTCTATACACGAGACTACAACAATGTGTGTAGAAAGGGTTCACGCAAGTTCATGTGAAGAAAATGACAGATTTCAACAACTGAACAAAGCAACAGAAGCTACAGAGGGATTTGATTCAATATTATTTATAAATCAGTGGTTAATGTGTGTTTAATTATGATCCTCACTAGTTGTTCCCAACAGTTTTTTTGTCTGACATATTCCCATTCATATGGGTTCAAGTGTGCTTCATCAACACTACCCATTGTGTTCTTCTGAATGGGTATTCAGCTAACGAATGCAACCATTTCTCAATTTTCTAAGCAATTTGGTCATTTCTACTGATTAACATTTAGTTTAAACGGACAATTTGCCTTCTGCCATCAAACGTGGTCTATCGCCAGGGATCATCTGACAAGTCATTTTGTGTTTAAGACAAGAGGTTATCATACGCCTTCTGAACAGTGCTCGTCATCAGGGCAGATTGGAGACTAAAGCGAGTTGCTATCAAAAATAATGAGTCAGGCTGGAGCTAGATGGTGGGCATGCTAACTTTTGCAACTTTGCCTTACACTACTGGAGTATATAAATAAGGTTTGATCCTGAATTCAAAATGTTTTTTTTTTTTCCTAGATTGGTAAATAAACAGCTTGTAATGCAAATAGCTCAGACTTCAACTGCTTTAGCAATTACTTTAAATACCCTGTGATACATTACATGATAAATAGCCTTAGCCCGACAGGTTGGTGAGAGTTGGCTGGAAGCTTATTACATTTAGTTTTTACTAAAGATTAACATCCAGAGAAATGTGTGTGTTTATCTCCTTCCTTACCAAATATAAATATTTTCCATAATTTTAATGTTGTGCCAATTAACCAAGCCTCTACTACTATAAAACCACTCTTTTTCCACTGCCTGTGAGGAAACTATAAGCATACCCTCAAGGATTAAAGTATCCCCTGGTTGGGAATAACTCATCTACACCATAACGTCTTTTTCTGCTTCATTCTGGACTTTAAAAAAAATACTGCTGGGAGTGAAAGGAAAAATAACTTCCTGTCTGTTTTTCTTCAATAAAACTGGCTCTCCCTTTACCCATTCCTGGCTTCAATGCTGGCTGATGCACTGTCACACTCTCTCATCCTTCACTCTCCAGTTCCTGTGGGCCACTGGAGACCTCTATTGACCACAGCATCAATAATGCAGGCCTCTAATGTCTCTGCACCATCTGATAAACTACAGCCACCATCTCTCCTGTCCGTTCTCTGTCTCTCCGCACAAACATAGAGACACACAACCACACACACACACAAATAAGCAGCTAAGTGAGGCACTAATGAGGGGAGCAGAGAAGTTTTGACATTGCGTTAGATGTTGCTGTTCCACATGAGCTTTAAAGCAAACTTAATGGGCACTAGCTTAACAGGAAGAGCAAATCAATGACAGGCTAAGTGAGGCAAAGAGAAGGAGCACTTGGGCCTATTTAAACTTGGTACAACCAGATAAAGACTACATGCTATTTACAGTCCATTCATTTGTGCAGTTTCCTCTCCTCATCACTGAGATTATACGGTAATAATATCTACAAGTACCCATCCAAACAAAGTCATACATAACACAAGCATGGACTGTTCAGGAGTGTGATGAAAGGAATTCATAACAAACGTTGAATACATATAACACATGGTTATTAAGTATATACACACATAGATTTATGCATGTCATGTTTTCAGATAATTTTTGTTTTTGTTTTTAATGGAGTTTTGAAACATCTCCAAATATTTAAATACTTAGGAAAATGCCAAATTTAATCAAATTCCTGGCGCCCTTTTGCTGTCATAATAAAATTTCTCAAATGTCAGATAATTTGAAAGCTCAATCCACCACAATGAAAAAGTTGGCACACTAGTCGATCTCTAGTGGATAGCGATGCATTTCCTGGCTGCCAATAGAGTAAGATCAATATGTATTTTATCATGCATACTCCAACTCTAGGTGCTATTAGACAACTCTGTTGTCTAATAGCACCTAATAAACAAAGAGGAGGATTTAGCGACTTATTATGATGCATTGATGCATGTGCATTGATAAAATATCAACAACAAATTCACAAAACAAGATTAGGACATCACAAGATCAAAACATGAAAAAAAAAAAAACATGAAAGAGCAATTTCATCATTCATCTCATGAATCTCCTCTGGGCTGTAACACATCTTATGCAATAACTTAAACAGAGCTAATTTAGTCGTAAATTATATGAACATTTATGAACTTTGGGACAAAATGACCCAAATGTCTGGATTTTCTAATGTATTTGTAATAAATGTTTTATGATTTTCAGAAATGCTCCATCTTTAATCAAATTTGAAAGACGACAACTGATTACAAGATTAGGGTTTAAGGGCTCCTCCATGCGTGGAATTCATTAGGTGTCTTACTTTAAATATCTGAGTAAATGAAGAGGGGGAGGAGATATTACTGTATATCTCTGGCAACTGAATGAATGATAAAATAGCTCCATCTTGCTATACATGTATGTATGTATGATGATTATCCCCTCAACATGTCATGATTCAGAATGCATCGCCATTACTAACAGCAAAGCATGAGGGTAAAATAGAGTAATTTCAAACCATTTCCAGATCTGAACACCATTTAGAATCACTGGATTAATGATCAGGTTCATGGATTATTTAAATCCAGGTGAGGTGTGTTTTATATTGTACAGGAACACATCCAAGGCTTTAATTCTCCATGAAATATCAGCAGCTTAATGCAGTTTCTTAATGTGCACTATTTGTGCAGCTAGGAAACATCATTAAAAATTAGAGAAAGACTTAAGCCTCCGTGATTATTTGCCAAGAATAAGACAGACAGGTGTGTGCAGTACAAAATGTAAGCTTCAGTCTTATTTTTCTGTCACCTTACCTGGCTGCTGAATAAGGCCTGGGCTGCAGTTTCGGCAAATGCTCTGAAAAAAGCAAGCACAGCTGTCAATCATCCTGATGTCGTGCTAAGATTTTGTTACACAGACAACCATGACAGAGAGGAGACAAAATAAGCAAAAGTCATCTTAGTCTATTGAGACGTCCTACCTACCAATCTACCCTCAGCAAGCCCCCACCCAGGTTTCAGTCTTGTTTCTAGGACACACTTCTATATTTATGAAATTACAAACTCAGGGTTATGGAATCCCAAGTGTCCAGATGTGGAGCCAGTAGGAAACAGATTGCTTATGCAGACCTTATTTCAATGCCAGCCATGAAGGTGCCCTCTTTGGGTAATATGTTGTGTGCATTGTATCTGTGAGGAGGTGTCAAGAGAAATCAACAAAACAGATAACTTCTCCCGTTGTAGCAACAGGATCTGCTATTTGCTAGGCTGCGATCAACGCAAACTACTGGACAAAGGGAATGATTGAGAGCTGTATGATGTGCTTGCTATGCACTCCCTTGCATTTTATTTGTACTTCAGTGATGGATGAACCTATGAGAGAGAAGCTGTACCATATGTACCAGCCAAGGCCTTACAATAACACATTTTTCTGCTAAATTGCTCGGAAAGACAAACAGCTGGACTAAATCTGCTCTCCCCTCTCTTTCTGGATTCTCTGACATCTAAACAGCTCAGGGTGTTAGTGAGGCATCTCCGTACTTTGACATCCATTTCATCTCTTTGAGCTGAGGTCTTCCTTTTTTAAAAAAAAAAAAAAAAAATCATGAAACACTTAAAACTGAGTTTGAAAGGTTTTGGAACAAAAACATAAGACCCTGCTCAAGTCGACATTTTTCCAGTGACTTCACTGATCCAGATTCCTTCAGAAACTAAGAAACAAACAAACATACAAACAAACAAACAAACAAAAAAGTCTGGAACTAACACCACAAAGAGAAATTGTAGATATTTGGAAAAATAATATATGAATATGGTACAATTGTGAAGATTGTTTTAACTTTCCAGCTGAGACCTGATTTTTTACCAGTCAATTTTGACTTAATAAAATATATTCAGCAGACAAAAAAATGTGCAATCTCAGTGATATGGAAAATAGGTTTCATTTTGCTTGTTCAAAACATTTAAGCTAGCCAATTACTAGGAGAAAGCCTGTGTGTCAGGTTCAAAACAAAGCCCTTTGCCAGGGTAAAAACTGTGGTGTTTATTTTCTTTCCTCTGCTGTTTTGTGTTCAACTTGTCTACAGTTTTCACATAAACAGACTGTACTTAGAAGGAAAACAAAAGAAGTGTCACTAGTGTTTATTTTTTGTTTCTCATTTCTCATTATATTTTTGATCAGGGCTGCAACAAAAAATATTTTCATTAAAAGACTAAGTTATTGGTTATTTTCTTTAAAATGTTAATGAATAATATATATAATTTCCCATAGCCCAACATATTGCTTTTGAACCACCACTCTAAAAGCCAGAGATATTCAGTTCAAGAAAAGCACATAAGGCATCTCACCCTTGAGAAGAGAAGTTTGCTTGAAATATTGCTTAAACAATTAATCGACTGACAAAATGGTTGCTAATGAATGTTCTGTCGATCGGCGCAGTCGTAAAAACTCCTACTTCAGTGAAGGAGACTTAAATTCTGAGAGACAAGTAAAGTGTTCAGACAAGGGGACCAAAAAGATATTGGACTAGCAGGAGGGCGGATTTTACAAGGAGAAGCTACAGCACAACACTCGCCTTTTTGTTTTGTTATAATCAATATGCTTGTTCTGCAGATGCAGCTCACAGAGAGTCACTTGTGAATAAATAGGACTAAAATCTTTTTTGGACAAATCCTCATATATGCAACATCTTCTTTGAGCCATCCGAGGAAATCAGTGAAAAAAAAACACACCTCTGGATGAGAGGGCATATCATGCACATTAACACAATCCTCCTGCAGCCACATGGCGCTCAAGTTGCTGCCTTCCTATCGCAGAGTGACAGTGCCCGTCTGAAGCAGAGGACAGTCAATCCATCATCTGACATCGGCACACCATCCTGATATGGCTGGTAGATATAGGATACATCACTTTTAAAACCTTGTGAGTGCCGAACTTTTTCTTTTTTTGCAGTAAGAGGCTTGAGGATACATTTAAAAGTATATATTTCACAAAAAGGTCCCTACCAAAAAAATAAAAAATGCAGCTCCAGGATCCCTGCTTTGTTTTTCTGGGGTATCATGGATCATGCTGCACAATAATATAATCTATTCTATCTCAAAAGTCTCTCTGCATTGCAATTTATATACAGGAAGACCGCTTTTGAGGGGAAAAAAGTGAGATAGCAATATGGTTGAACATAAAAGTTATATTTCTTAAGATATATGGATAGTTTCTTTGGCTGCAGATGAAATTAAGGGGGTTGTTAGCATTAAAGCACTGAGAGGAATTCTCTGTGGGAGGGTTTTTCTTTTTCTTTTTTTATAGCCCACAAAATGCTAATTACGAGTTACTTCAGAGAAAAGGACCTGCTAGCTCATGGTTTTCCAAATCCATTCAAAAGTTTTCCAAGGCATTTTATTATATCTTAAATGAATGATGTGGGAATATAGATGTGATATACGGTGCATGCTCTGTGACCAGGAAACTTCATTTCAAATTTCAAGCCTTTCTGGAGAGAGATGGGCTCAAGTCTCTTGAGACACAAACACATTCCCTTTACTTTAGTTTGCTTTTCTTTCTTCCACAGGTGACAACAAAAGGTAAAAAAAATATATATAAACAAATAAAAAAAAAAGAAAGAAAACTGCACCTAGGTAAAAATTTTATTTGAACGCTGCAGTAAAGTAAATTGAAAAAGATGCTCATGGACAGCCTTCACCTCCCTGGGGCTATGACCTCAAAGTTTTCATCTGACACACTATATGAAACAATGGACCATATAACAAGGGAGCTGACTCTGGGAAGCAGGTATCTTTCTCAGTTTATACCCACAATTTACTTTTACCCAGCCTGCACTTGGCCAAAGACAGCTGGGCCCAGATATCTCTCCTCATTATTTATGGTTTGTGTATTACAGCATAATCTCTGATCAGCAAATGCCTCCTCTTCGGTCAGTGTAATGATCCAAGAGCGGTGCAAAAAATGCAGCAGTACACTTTAACAGTGACACACTGAGTCAGAGCTGACCATTAACCTATGATCCACACTGACCCTGTGCGCCTGTGTCCTTGCAAAGCTCAGTGACTCACCACTAAACCGCACCATGTCCCTGAAATAACAGCTGTTGCCCCAAAGGGCCTCCGACTCCACATTTTTCACGAGGGCACGACTGTCCCGATTGCCAATTTCTCCATCAGTTCACCACTGCAAAAAGGTGCTGTGGCTGGCAAGTAGGCCAAAAATAACTGACATTGGGCAAGGCCAGAGCTGTGACACAGCTGTTTTAGAGGACAACCCAACTTTTATGTAAAACTGTAGCCAACTAATTTCACTGTCTGCTAAGTTTCAGTCAAAGCTTATTAGATCTATAGTGACTGACTAGCCAACGATCTAAATGAGCTGAGAGTAATGTTAGTTTTATCCATAACAGCTGGCCCAAAGGGTCAGCTAAGGAATGGCACGCTGAAATTATCAATATCATTGGCAGGGCAGATATAAAGACTAAACAGAGAAATCCCTCTTAATTTGCAGCTACAGTGGTGTCATTATAATCACAGGAACAGTGACACAGTGACTACAATGGAGCAATGTGGACTTCAAACAAGGAAATGAGTGTTGGTCCTTGGGGGCCCCGTCTGATGTACACTGTCTGACCATTCAGTATAATTAAATGCCCTCACAAAAATCAGCCTTGAGACTCTACGCTCCATTTACTGAGACTACAGTGACCCCTACTGGAGTGATCCAGACAGACAAACCCAGCTAAATAACGGAGGAACAGAAGGAAGATGTGACATAACCTGAGGTCTTTTTCAAAGTGAAATAACTAGTTCTGAGGAAAATTATTCCAGTGATATTTTGTACAGGTGCTGTCTAAATCCCACTCATGTCAATCACTGTAATTCCCCATTTGCCTCAGGCAATGTGAAGGTCTGCTTTTAATTAAGCATGAATATATTATAATAATAAAATGTAAAACAAAAATATAATAGTCTGTTTTCTCATTAGGTTCTCAATAAACATAGTGATTAAGAAATGTACCTGTGGCACGCTATATGACATGCAAATTAATTACAATTATAATTATTTGTTAAATAATGATTCGATTTCACATGCAGCCAATGAACGCATTCTAGCACAATGTTTCCTCTAATCATATTTTGCAGTGGTAGCCCACAGTCAGCACGACATTATCGTGGCCCCAATACCATGAATTCTCAGTTGCGTGACTCTGCATGTATTTACATGGAGCTACAGGGGACACTGTAGCAAGAGCAGCTTTTGCCCAACACACCAGTTTATTATGGAGTCGCAGGCTCACAAATTTTGAACCTCAACTGAGTGAGTGAGATAACAGCAGGGACTCTGACCTATGAGGAGGCTGAGAGGAGGCGAGCAGGATGGGAATGCTGCGAGAAGCTCCAAAAAGCTGAGGCTCGGGTCTCTCACATACAGGTTGTAATCTGTGGCGCCTTGTTTACTGCAGAGCTCCTGCAGTCTCCTCCTCTGCACACTGTCCCCTGTATACTCCGCCAGTGCTCGGAGAAACGCCTGACACACACAGAGAAACAGAAAGAGAAACTGCATGTAAAGTCACTGATTCAGGTACCCATTCACCATAGTCAAAAGTAGAGCCACCTAATACATTTTCTGACCCTGCAGCAGGACAAACTTCAATGCCACCCTGTGTGCACAAAACATGAAAAAAAACTTTGCAAGTTTTCTAGCTAAATGAAATTTTAGAGTTAGAGCTCGACACCAATCTGGCTTTGGGACACAAATAATTCAATATACACAGTAATTTCTGCCCCAATAAAACTGTTATTACGTTTTTAAATGCTTCATAAGCTACAGAGACATGAGAAGAGTTAAAGAGGCATTGTTTTCAATCCTTAGTTAAATTAATGAAAATCAATTAATCAATTGCTGGAGACAAAGCAGCAGCGCAAATGGCATTTCATTAATAACAGTTTATTCTTTTTGTAGGTGGTGATTTAACCTCTTCCACTCCCACCCTATTTTGAAGCAAAAACGCTTAAAATTCCATCCTCATATTATAATGGCTGTAGTTTCTGAACCAATTTGACTACATGCATGAATGAGGGCTTGCCAGAAAGGGGACACTATAGAGTTTCTTGTGAAAGTGTCAAAAACACTTTAGGTATTACTGGAACAGAGCAGTGGGCCAGTAAGTGAGCAAAAAATTCAGATTTTCTGTCCACCTAAAAAAAAATAATTAAAAAAAACAAAAAATGGTCTGTGTGGCTTTATCCATATAGGTAAATGACAGTATAGGCCTGTAACCACACTATCAGTGAACACCTGGTTCAAATTTGAAGAAGATAGCACAAAGTATCCGAGGTTCTGGGTTAGCCTGGCTGTAGTCTCCGCGGTCCGGTCCGGCTCCCCGTAGCTATCACAGCGGTCAGCTGCCCAACTGACTAATATGGGTGTATGTGTGACTGAGCATGCGCGGCTGAGGGTCCCCCTGTCCGAGGTTCTGGGTTAGCCTGGCTGTAGTCTCTGCTGAGTCCGGCCCGGTCAGCGTGGCTCACTTACTATTCTCACCGGGGGCCAGCGGCTGTGGCCAGCTGCCCCCGCCCCCCTGATTCCTGCTGTGTACAGTGTGCCCCAGTGTTTGAGCGGCTGACTGAGTGTCTCTGCTGAGTCCGGCCCGGTCAGCGTGGCTCACTTACTATTCTCACCGGGGGCCAGCGGCTGTGGCCAGCTGCCCCCGCCCCCCTGATTCCTGCTGTGTACAGTGTGCCCCAGTGTTTGAACGGGTGGCTGAGTGTCTCTGCTGAGTCCGGCCCGGTCAGCGTGGCTCACTTACTATTCTCACCGGGGGCCAGCGGCTGTGGCCAGCTGCCCCCGCCCCCCTGATTCCTGCTGTGTACAGTGTGCCCCAGTGTTTGAACGGCTGACTGAGTGTCTCTGCTGAGTCCGGCCCGGTCAGCGTGGCTCACTTACTATTCTCACCGGGGGCCAGCGGCTGTGGCCAGCTGCCCCCGCCCCCTGATTCCTGCTGTGTACAGTGTGCCCCAGTGTTTGAACGGCTGGCTGAGTGTCTCTGCTGAGTCCGGCCCGGTCAGCGTGGCTCACTTACTATTCTCACCGGGGCCAGCGGCTGTGGCCAGCTGCCCCCGCCCCCCTGATTCCTGCTGTGTACAGTGTGCCCCAGTGTTTGAACGGGTGGCTGACTGTCTCTGCTGAGTCCGGGGCCAGCGGCTGTGGCCAGCTGCCCCCGCCCCCCTGATTCCTGCTGTGTACAGTGTGCCCCAGTGTTTGAACGGGTGGCTGAGTGTCTCTGCTGAGTCCGGCCCGGTCAGCGTGGCTCACTTACTATTCTCACCGGGGGCCAGCGGCTGTGGCCAGCTGACCCCGCCCCCCTGATTCCTGCTCTGTACCCTGTGCCCCAGTGTTTGAACGGGTGGCTGACTGTCTCTGCTGAGTCCGGGGCCAGCGGCTGTGGCCAGCTGCCCCCGCCCCCTGATTCCTGCTGTGTACAGTGTGCCCCAGTGTTTGAACGGGTGGCTGAGTGTCTCTGCTGAGTCCGGCCCGGTCAGCGTGGCTCGCTTACTATTCTCACCGGGGGCCAGCGGCTGTGGCCAGCTGCCCCCGCCCCCCTGATTCCTGCTGTGTACAGTGTGCCCCAGTGTTTGAACGGGTGGCTGAGTGTCTCTGCTGAGTCCGGCCCGGTCAGCGTGGCTCGCTTACTATTCTCACCGGGGGCCAGCGGCTGTGGCCAGCTGCCCCGCCCCCTGATTCCTGCTCTGTGCAGTGTGCCCCAGTGTTTGAACGGGTGGCTGAGTGTCTCTGCTGAGTCCGGCCCGGTCAGCGTGGCTCACTTACTATTCTCACCGGGGGCCAGCGGCTGAGGCCAGCTGCCCCCGCCCCCCTGATTCCTGCTCTGTGCAGTGTGCCCCAGTGTTTGAACGGTTGGCTGAGTGTCTCTGCTGAGTCCGGCCCGGTCAGCGTGGCTCACTTACTATTCTCACCGGGGGCCAGCGGCTGTGGCCAGCTGCCCCCGCCCCCCTGATTCCTGCTCTGTGCAGTGTGCCCCAGTGTTTGAACGGGTGGCTGAGTGTCTCTGCTGAGTCCGGCCCGGTCAGCGTGGCTCACTTACTATTCTCACCGGGGGCCAGCGGCTGTGGCCAGCTGCCCCCGCCCCCCTGATTCCTGCTCTGTGCAGTGTGCCCCAGTGTTTGAACGGCTGGCTGAGTGTCTCTGCTGAGTCCGGCCGGTCAGCGTGGCTCACTTACTATTCTCACCGGGGGCCAGCGGCTGTGGCCAGCTGCCCCCGCCCCCCTGATTCCTGCTCTGTGCAGTGTGCCCCAGTGTTTGAACGGCTGGCTGAGTGTCTCTGCTGAGTCCGGCCCGGTCAGCGTGGCTCACTTACTATTCTCACCGGGGGCCAGCGGCTGTGGCCAGCTGCCCCCGCCCCCCTGATTCCTGCTCTGTGCAGTGTGCCCCAGTGTTTGAACGGCTGGCTGAGTGTCTCTGCTGAGTCCGGCCCGGTCAGCGTGGCTCACTTACTATTCTCACCGGGGGCCAGCGGCTGTGGCCAGCTGCCCCCGCCCCCCTGATTCCTGCTCTGTGCAGTGTGCCCCAGTGTTTGAACGGCTGGCTGAGTGTCTCTGCTGAGTCCGGCCCGGTCAGCGTGGCTCACTTACTATTCTCACCGGGGGCCAGCGGCTGTGGCCAGCTGCCCCCCCCCCCTGATTCCTGCTCTGTGCAGTGTGCCCCAGTGTTTGAACGGCTGGCTGAGTGTCTCTGCTGAGTCCGGCCCGGTCAGCGTGGCTCACTTACTATTCTCACCGGGGGCCAGCGGCTGTGGCCAGCTGCCCCCGCCCCCCTGATTCCTGCTGTGTACAGTGTGCCCCAGTGTTTGAACGGCTGGCTGAGTGTCTCTGCTGAGTCCGGCCCGGTCAGCGTGGCTCACTTACTATTCTCACCGGGGGCCAGCGGCTGTGGCCAGCTGCCCCCGCCCCCCTGATTCCTGCTCTGTGCAGTGTGCCCCAGTGTTTGAACGGCTGGCTGAGTGTCTCTGCTGAGTCCGGCCCGGTCAGCGTGGCTCACTTACTATTCTCACCGGGGGCCAGCGGCTGTGGCCAGCTGCCCCCGCCCCCCTGATTCCTGCTCTGTGCAGTGTGCCCCAGTGTTTGAACGGCTGGCTGAGTGTCTCTGCTGAGTCCGGCCCGGTCAGCGTGGCTCACTTACTATTCTCACCGGGGGCCAGCGGCTGTGGCCAGCTGCCCCCGCCCCCTGATTCCTGCTCTGTGCAGTGTGCCCCAGTGTTTGAACGGCTGGCTGAGTGTCTCTGCTGAGTCCGGCCCGGTCAGCGTGGCTCACTTACTATTCTCACCGGGGGCCAGCGGCTGCGGCCAGCTGCCCCCGCCCCCCTGATTCCTGCTCTGTGCAGTGTGCCCCAGTGTTTGAACGGCTGGCTGAGTGTCTCTGCTGAGTCCGGCCCGGTCAGCGTGGCTCACTTACTATTCTCACCGGGGCCAGCGGCTGTGGCCATCTGCCCCCGCCCCCCTGATTCCTGCTCTGTACAGTGTGCCCCAGTGTTTGAACGGGTGGCTGAGTGTCTCTGCTGAGTCCGGCCCGGTCAGCGTGGCTCACTTACTATTCTCACCGGGGCCAGCGGCTGCGGCCATCTGCCCCCGCCCCCCTGATTCCTGCTCTGTACAGTGTGCCCCAGTGTTTGAACGGGTGGCTGAGTGTCTCTGCTGAGTCCGGCCCGGTCAGCGTGGCTCACTTACTATTCTCACCGGGGCCAGCGGCTGTGGCCAGCTGCCCCCGCCCCCCTGATTCCTGCTGTGTACAGTGTGCCCCAGTGTTTGAACGGTTGGCTGAGTGTCTCTGCTGAGTCCGGCCCGGTCAGCGTGGCTCACTTACTATTCTCACCGGGGGCCAGCGGCTGTGGCCAGCTGCCCCCGCCCCCCTGATTCCTGCTCTGTGCAGTGTGCCCCAGTGTTTGAACGGGTGGCTGAGTGTCTCTGCTGAGTCCGGCCCGGTCAGCGTGGCTCACTTACTATTCTACCGGGGGCCAGCGGCTGTGGCCAGCCGCCCCCGCCCCCCTGATTCCTGCTCTGTGCAGTGTGCCCCAGTGTTTGAACGGCTGGCTGAGTGTCTCTGCTGAGTCCGGCCCGGTCAGCGTGGCTCACTTACTATTCTCACCGGGGGCCAGCGGCTGTGGCCAGCTGCCCCCGCCCCCCTGATTCCTGCTCTGTACCCTGTGCCCCAGTGTTTGAACGGGTGGCTGACTGTCTCTGCTGAGTCCGGGGCCAGCGGCTGTGGCCATCTGCCCCCGCCCCCCTGATTCCTGCTGTGTACAGTGTGCCCCAGTGTTTGAACGGGTGGCTGAGTGTCTCTGCTGAGTCCGGCCCGGTCAGCGTGGCTCACTTACTATTCTCACCGGGGGCCAGCGGCTGTGGCCAGCTGCCCCCGCCCCCCTGATTCCTGCTCTGTACCCTGTGCCCCAGTGTTTGAACGGGTGGCTGACTGTCTCTGCTGAGTCCGGGGCCAGCGGCTGTGGCCAGCTGCCCCCGCCCCCCTGATTCCTGCTGTGTACAGTGTGCCCCAGTGTTTGAACGGGTGGCTGAGTGTCTCTGCTGAGTCCGGCCCGGTCAGCGTGGCTCACTTACTATTCTCACCGGGGGCCAGCGGCTGTGGCCAGCTGACCCCGCCCCCCTGATTCCTGCTCTGTACCCTGTGCCCCAGTGTTTGAACGGGTGGCTGACTGTCTCTGCTGAGTCCGGGGCCAGCGGCTGTGGCCAGCTGCCCCCGCCCCCCTGATTCCTGCTCTGTGCAGTGTGCCCCAGTGTTTGAACGGCTGGCTGAGTGTCTCTGCTGAGTCCGGCCCGGTCAGCGTGGCTCACTTACTATTCTCACCGGGGGCCAGCGGCTGTGGCCAGCTGCCCCCGCCCCCCTGATTCCTGCTCTGTGCAGTGTGCCCAGTGTTTGAACGGCTGGCTGAGTGTCTCTGCTGAGTCCGGCCCGGTCAGCGTGGCTCACTTACTATTCTCACCGGGGCCAGCGGCTGCGGCCAGCTGCCCCCGCCCCCCTGATTCCTGCTCTGTGCAGTGTGCCCCAGTGTTTGAACGGCTGGCTGAGTGTCTCTGCTGAGTCCGGCCCGGTCAGCGTGGCTCACTTACTATTCTCACCGGGGGCCAGCGGCTGTGGCCATCTGCCCCCGCCCCCCTGATTCCTGCTCTGTACAGTGTGCCCCAGTGTTTGAACGGGTGGCTGAGTGTCTCTGCTGAGTCCGGCCCGGTCAGCGTGGCTCACTTACTATTCTCACCGGGGGCCAGCGGCTGCGGCCATCTGCCCCCGCCCCCCTGATTCCTGCTCTGTACCCTGTGCCCCAGTGTTTGAACGGGTGGCTGACTGTCTCTGCTGAGTCCGGGGCCAGCGGCTGTGGCCATCTGCCCCCGCCCCCCTGATTCCTGCTGTGTACAGTGTGCCCCAGTGTTTGAACGGGTGGCTGAGTGTCTCTGCTGAGTCCGGCCCGGTCAGCGTGGCTCACTTACTATTCTCACCGGGGGCCAGCGGCTGTGGCCAGCTGCCCCCGCCCCCCTGATTCCTGCTCTGTACCCTGTGCCCCAGTGTTTGAACGGGTGGCTGACTGTCTCTGCTGAGTCCGGGGCCAGCGGCTGTGGCCAGCTGCCCCCGCCCCCCTGATTCCTGCTGTGTACAGTGTGCCCCAGTGTTTGAACGGGTGGCTGAGTGTCTCTGCTGAGTCCGGCCCGGTCAGCGTGGCTCACTTACTATTCTCACCGGGGGCCAGCGGCTGTGGCCAGCTGACCCCGCCCCCCTGATTCCTGCTCTGTACCCTGTACCCCAGTGTTTGAACGGGTGGCTGACTGTCTCTGCTGAGTCCGGGGCCAGCGGCTGTGGCCAGCTGCCCCCGGCCCCCGTGATTCCTGCTGTGTACAGTGTGCCCCAGTGTTTGAACGGGTGGCTGAGTGTCTCTGCTGAGTCCGGCCCGGTCAGCGTGGCTCACTTACTATTCTCACCGGGGGCCAGCGGCTGTGGCCAGCTGCCCCCGCCCCCCTGATTCCTGCTGTGTACAGTGTGCCCCAGTGTTTGAACGGGTGGCTGAGTGTCTCTGCTGAGTCCGGCCCGGTCAGCGTGGCTCACTTACTATTCTCACCGGGGGCCAGCGGCTGTGGCCAGCTGCCCCCGCCCCCCTGATTCCTGCTCTGTGCAGTGTGCCCCAGTGTTTGAACGGGTGGCTGAGTGTCTCTGCTGAGTCCGGCCCGGTCAGCGTGGCTCACTTACTATTCTCACCGGGGCCAGCGGCTGAGGCCAGCTGCCCCCGCCCCCCTGATTCCTGCTCTGTGCAGTGTGCCCCAGTGTTTGAACGGTTGGCTGAGTGTCTCTGCTGAGTCCGGCCCGGTCAGCGTGGCTCACTTACTATTCTCACCGGGGGCCAGCGGCTGTGGCCAGCTGCCCCCGCCCCCCTGATTCCTGCTCTGTACAGTGTGCCCCAGTGTTTGAACGGGTGGCTGAGTGTCTCTGCTGAGTCCGGCCCGGTCAGCGTGGCTCACTTACTATTCTCACCGGGGGCCAGCGGCTGTGGCCAGCTGCCCCCGCCCCCCTGATTCCTGCTCTGTGCAGTGTGCCCCAGTGTTTGAACGGCTGGCTGAGTGTCTCTGCTGAGTCCGGCCCGGTCAGCGTGGCTCACTTACTATTCTCACCGGGGGCCAGCGGCTGTGGCCAGCTGCCCCCGCCCCCCTGATTCCTGCTCTGTACAGTGTGCCCCAGTGTTTGAACGGCTGGCTGAGTGTCTCTGCTGAGTCCGGCCCGGTCAGCGTGGCTCACTTACTATTCTCACCGGGGCCAGCGGCTGTGGCCAGCTGCCCCCGCCCCCCTGATTCCTGCTCTGTACAGTGTGCCCCAGTGTTTGAACGGGTGGCTGAGTGTCTCTGCTGAGTCCGGCCCGGTCAGCGTGGCTCACTTACTATTCTCACCGGGGGCCAGCGGCTGTGGCCAGCTGCCCCCGCCCCCCTGATTCCTGCTCTGTGCAGTGTGCCCCAGTGTTTGAACGGTGGCTGAGTGTCTCTGCTGAGTCCGGCCCGGTCAGCGTGGCTCACTTACTATTCTCACCGGGGGCCAGCGGCTGTGGCCAGCTGCCCCCGCCCCCCTGATTCCTGCTCTGTGCAGTGTGCCCCAGTGTTTGAACGGCTGGCTGAGTGTCTCTGCTGAGTCCGGCCCGGTCAGCGTGGCTCACTTACTATTCTCACCGGGGGCCAGCGGCTGTGGCCAGCTGCCCCCGCCCCCCTGATTCCTGCTCTGTGCAGTGTGCCCCAGTGTTTGAACGGCTGGCTGAGTGTCTCTGCTGAGTCCGGCCCGGTCAGCGTGGCTCACTTACTATTCTCACCGGGGGCCAGCGGCTGTGGCCAGCTGCCCCCGCCCCCCTGATTCCTGCTCTGTGCAGTGTGCCCCAGTGTTTGAACGGGTGGCTGAGTGTCTCTGCTGAGTCCGGCCCGGTCAGCGTGGCTCACTTACTATTCTCACCGGGGGCCAGCGGCTGTGGCCAGCTGCCCCCGCCCCCCTGATTCCTGCTCTGTACAGTGTGCCCCAGTGTTTGAACGGCTGGCTGAGTGTCTCTGCTGAGTCCGGCCCGGTCAGCGTGGCTCACTTACTATTCTCACCGGGGCCAGCGGCTGTGGCCAGCTGCCCCCGCCCCCCTGATTCCTGCTCTGTGCAGTGTGCCCCAGTGTTTGAACGGGTGGCTGAGTGTCTCTGCTGAGTCCGGCCCGGTCAGCGTGGCTCACTTACTATTCTCACCGGGGGCCAGCGGCTGTGGCCAGCTGCCCCCGCCCCCCTGATTCCTGCTCTGTGCAGTGTGCCCCAGTGTTTGAACGGCTGGCTGAGTGTCTCTGCTGAGTCCGGCCCGGTCAGCGTGGCTCACTTACTATTCTCACCGGGGGCCAGCGGCTGTGGCCAGCTGCCCCCCCCCCTGATTCCTGCTCTGTACAGTGTGCCCCAGTGTTTGAACGGGTGGCTGAGTGTCTCTGCTGAGTCCGGCCCGGTCAGCGTGGCTCACTTACTATTCTCACCGGGGGCCAGCGGCTGTGGCCAGCTGCCCCCGCCCCCCTGATTCCTGCTCTGTACAGTGTGCCCCAGTGTTTGAACGGGTGGCTGAGTGTCTCTGCTGAGTCCGGCCCGGTCAGCGTGGCTCACTTACTATTCTCACCGGGGGCCAGCGGCTGTGGCCAGCTGCCCCCGCCCCCCTGATTCCTGCTCTGTACAGTGTGCCCCAGTGTTTGAACGGGTGGCTGAGTGTCTCTGCTGAGTCCGGCCCGGTCAGCGTGGCTCACTTACTATTCTCACCGGGGGCCAGCGGCTGTGGCCAGCTGCCCCCGCCCCCCTGATTCCTGCTCTGTACAGTGTGCCCCAGTGTTTGAACGGGTGGCTGAGTGTCTCTGCTGAGTCCGGCCCGGTCAGCGTGGCTCACTTACTATTCTCACCGGGGGCCAGCGGCTGTGGCCAGCTGCCCCCGCCCCCCTGATTCCTGCTCTGTACAGTGTGCCCCAGTGTTTGAACGGGTGGCTGAGTGTCTCTGCTGAGTCCGGCCCGGTCAGCGTGGCTCACTTACTATTCTCACCGGGGCCAGCGGCTGTGGCCAGCTGCCCCCGCCCCCCTGATTCCTGCTCTGTACAGTGTGCCCCAGTGTTTGAACGGGTGGCTGAGTGTCTCTGCTGAGTCCGGCCCGGTCAGCGTGGCTCACTTACTATTCTCACCGGGGGCCAGCGGCTGTGGCCAGCTGCCCCCGCCCCCCTGATTCCTGCTCTGTGCAGTGTGCCCCAGTGTTTGAACGGGTGGCTGAGTGTCTCTGCTGAGTCCGGCCGGTCAGCGTGGCTCACTTACTATTCTCACCGGGGGCCAGCGGCTGTGGCCAGCTGCCCCCGCCCCCCTGATTCCTGCTCTGTACAGTGTGCCCCAGTGTTTGAACGGGTGGCTGAGTGTCTCTGCTGAGTCCGGCCCGGTCAGCGTGGCTCACTTACTATTCTCACCGGGGGCCAGCGGCTGTGGCCAGCTGCCCCCGCCCCCCTGATTCCTGCTCTGTACCCTGTGCCCCAGTGTTTGAACGGGTGGCTGACTGTCTCTGCTGAGTCCGGGCCAGCGGCTGTGGCCATCTGCCCCCGCCCCCCTGATTCCTGCTCTGTACAGTGTGCCCCAGTGTTTGAACGGGTGGCTGAGTGTCTCTGCTGAGTCCGGCCCGGTCAGCGTGGCTCACTTACTATTCTCACCGGGGGCCAGCGGCTGTGGCCAGCTGCCCCCGCCCCCCTGATTCCTGCTCTGTACCCTGTGCCCCAGTGTTTGAACGGGTGGCTGACTGTCTCTGCTGAGTCCGGGGCCAGCGGCTGTGGCCAGCTGCCCCGCCCCCCTGATTCCTGCTCTGTACAGTGTGCCCCAGTGTTTGAACGGGTGGCTGAGTGTCTCTGCTGAGTCCGGCCCGGTCAGCGTGGCTCACTTACTATTCTCACCGGGGGCCAGCGGCTGTGGCCAGCTGACCCCGCCCCCCTGATTCCTGCTCTGTACCCTGTGCCCCAGTGTTTGAACGGGTGGCTGACTGTCTCTGCTGAGTCCGGGGCCAGCGGCTGTGGCCAGCTGCCCCCGCCCCCCTGATTCCTGCTCTGTACAGTGTGCCCCAGTGTTTGAACGGGTGGCTGAGTGTCTCTGCTGAGTCCGGCCCGGTCAGCGTGGCTCACTTACTATTCTCACCGGGGGCCAGCGGCTGCGGCCAGCTGCCCCCGCCCCCCTGATTCCTGCTCTGTGCAGTGTGCCCCAGTGTTTGAACGGCTGGCTGAGTGTCTCTGCTGAGTCCGGCCCGGTCAGCGTGGCTCACTTACTATTCTCACCGGGGGCCAGCGGCTGTGGCCAGCTGCCCCCGCCCCCCTGATTCCTGCTCTGTACAGTGTGCCCCAGTGTTTGAACGGGTGGCTGAGTGTCTCTGCTGAGTCCGGCCCGGTCAGCGTGGCTCACTTACTATTCTCACCGGGGCCAGCGGCTGTGGCCAGCTGCCCCCGCCCCCTGATTCCTGCTCTGTACCCTGTGCCCCAGTGTTTGAACGGGTGGCTGACTGTCTCTGCTGAGTCCGGGGCCAGCGGCTGTGGCCAGCTGCCCCCGCCCCCCTGATTCCTGCTCTGTACAGTGTGCCCCAGTGTTTGAACGGGTGGCTGAGTGTCTCTGCTGAGTCCGGCCCGGTCAGCGTGGCTCACTTACTATTCTCACCGGGGGCCAGCGGCTGTGGCCAGCTGCCCCCGCCCCCCTGATTCCTGCTCTGTACAGTGTGCCCCAGTGTTTGAACGGGTGGCTGAGTGTCTCTGCTGAGTCCGGCCCGGTCAGCGTGGCTCACTTACTATTCTCACCGGGGGCCAGCGGCTGTGGCCAGCTGCCCCCGCCCCCCTGATTCCTGCTCTGTACAGTGTGCCCCAGTGTTTGAACGGGTGGCTGAGTGTCTCTGCTGAGTCCGGCCCGGTCAGCGTGGCTCACTTACTATTCTCACCGGGGGCCAGCGGCTGTGGCCAGCTGCCCCCGCCCCCCTGATTCCTGCTCTGTACAGTGTGCCCCAGTGTTTGAACGGGTGGCTGAGTGTCTCTGCTGAGTCCGGCCCGGTCAGCGTGGCTCACTTACTATTCTCACCGGGGGCCAGCGGCTGTGGCCAGCTGCCCCCGCCCCCCTGATTCCTGCTCTGTGCAGTGTGCCCCAGTGTTTGAACGGCTGGCTGAGTGTCTCTGCTGAGTCCGGCCCGGTCAGCGTGGCTCACTTACTATTCTCACCGGGGGCCAGCGGCTGTGGCCAGCTGCCCCCGCCCCCCTGATTCCTGCTCTGTGCAGTGTGCCCCAGTGTTTGAACGGGTGGCTGAGTGTCTCTGCTGAGTCCGGCCCGGTCAGCGTGGCTCACTTACTATTCTCACCGGGGGCCAGCGGCTGTGGCCAGCTGCCCCCGCCCCCCTGATTCCTGCTCTGTACAGTGTGCCCCAGTGTTTGAACGGTGGCTGAGTGTCTCTGCTGAGTCCGGCCCGGTCAGCGTGGCTCACTTACTATTCTCACCGGGGGCCAGCGGCTGTGGCCAGCTGCCCCCGCCCCCCTGATTCCTGCTCTGTACAGTGTGCCCCAGTGTTTGAACGGGTGGCTGAGTGTCTCTGCTGAGTCCGGCCCGGTCAGCGTGGCTCACTTACTATTCTCACCGGGGGCCAGCGGCTGTGGCCAGCTGCCCCCGCCCCCCTGATTCCTGCTCTGTACAGTGTGCCCCAGTGTTTGAACGGCTGGCTGAGTGTCTCTGCTGAGTCCGGCCCGGTCAGCGTGGCTCACTTACTATTCTCACCGGGGGCCAGCGGCTGTGGCCAGCTGCCCCCGCCCCCCTGATTCCTGCTCTGTACAGTGTGCCCCAGTGTTTGAACGGCTGGCTGAGTGTCTCTGCTGAGTCCGGCCCGGTCAGCGTGGCTCACTTACTATTCTCACCGGGGGCCAGCGGCTGTGGCCAGCTGCCCCCGCCCCCCTGATTCCTGCTCTGTACAGTGTGCCCCAGTGTTTGAACGGGTGGCTGAGTGTCTCTGCTGAGTCCGGCCCGGTCAGCGTGGCTCACTTACTATTCTCACCGGGGGCCAGCGGCTGTGGCCAGCTGCCCCCGCCCCCCTGATTCCTGCTCTGTGCAGTGTGCCCCAGTGTTTGAACGGGTGGCTGAGTGTCTCTGCTGAGTCCGGCCCGGTCAGCGTGGCTCACTTACTATTCTCACCGGGGGCCAGCGGCTGTGGCCAGCTGCCCCCGCCCCCCTGATTCCTGCTCTGTACAGTGTGCCCCAGTGTTTGAACGGTGGCTGAGTGTCTCTGCTGAGTCCGGCCCGGTCAGCGTGGCTCACTTACTATTCTCACCGGGGGCCAGCGGCTGTGGCCAGCTGCCCCCGCCCCCTGATTCCTGCTCTGTACAGTGTGCCCCAGTGTTTGAACGGGTGGCTGAGTGTCTCTGCTGAGTCCGGCCCGGTCAGCGTGGCTCACTTACTATTCTCACCGGGGGCCAGCGGCTGTGGCCAGCTGCCCCCGCCCCCCTGATTCCTGCTCTGTACAGTGTGCCCCAGTGTTTGAACGGGTGGCTGAGTGTCTCTGCTGAGTCCGGCCCGGTCAGCGTGGCTCACTTACTATTCTCACCGGGGGCCAGCGGCTGTGGCCAGCTGCCCCCGCCCCCCTGATTCCTGCTCTGTACAGTGTGCCCCAGTGTTTGAACGGGTGGCTGAGTGTCTCTGCTGAGTCCGGCCCGGTCAGCGTGGCTCACTTACTATTCTCACCGGGGGCCAGCGGCTGTGGCCAGCTGCCCCGCCCCCTGATTCCTGCTCTGTACAGTGTGCCCCAGTGTTTGAACGGGTGGCTGAGTGTCTCTGCTGAGTCCGGCCCGGTCAGCGTGGCTCACTTACTATTCTCACCGGGGGCCAGCGGCTGTGGCCAGCTGCCCCCGCCCCCCTGATTCCTGCTCTGTACAGTGTGCCCCAGTGTTTGAACGGGTGGCTGAGTGTCTCTGCTGAGTCCGGCCCGGTCAGCGTGGCTCACTTACTATTCTCACCGGGGGCCAGCGGCTGTGGCCAGCTGCCCCCGCCCCCCTGATTCCTGCTCTGTACAGTGTGCCCCAGTGTTTGAACGGCTGGCTGAGTGTCTCTGCTGAGTCCGGCCCGGTCAGCGTGGCTCACTTACTATTCTCACCGGGGGCCAGCGGCTGTGGCCAGCTGCCCCCGCCCCCCTGATTCCTGCTCTGTACAGTGTGCCCCAGTGTTTGAACGGGTGGCTGAGTGTCTCTGCTGAGTCCGGCCCGGTCAGCGTGGCTCACTTACTATTCTCACCGGGGGCCAGCGGCTGTGGCCAGCTGCCCCCGCCCCCCTGATTCCTGCTCTGTACAGTGTGCCCCAGTGTTTGAACGGGTGGCTGAGTGTCTCTGCTGAGTCCGGCCCGGTCAGCGTGGCTCACTTACTATTCTCACCGGGGCCAGCGGCTGTGGCCAGCTGCCCCCGCCCCCCTGATTCCTGCTCTGTACCCTGTGCCCCAGTGTTTGAACGGGTGGCTGAGTGTCTCTGCTGAGTCCGGGGCCAGCGGCTGTGGCCATCTGCCCCCGCCCCCCTGATTCCTGCTCTGTGTACAGTGTGCCCCAGTGTTTGAACGGGTGGCTGAGTGTCTCTGCTGAGTCCGGCCCGGTCAGCGTGGCTCACTTACTATTCTCACCGGGGGCCAGCGGCTGTGGCCAGCTGCCCCCGCCCCCTGATTCCTGCTCTGTACCCTGTGCCCCAGTGTTTGAACGGGTGGCTGACTGTCTCTGCTGAGTCCGGGGCCAGCGGCTGTGGCCAGCTGCCCCCGCCCCCCTGATTCCTGCTCTGTACAGTGTGCCCCAGTGTTTGAACGGGTGGCTGAGTGTCTCTGCTGAGTCCGGCCCGGTCAGCGTGGCTCACTTACTATTCTCACCGGGGGCCAGCGGCTGTGGCCAGCTGCCCCGCCCCCCTGATTCCTGCTCTGTACCCTGTGCCCCAGTGTTTGAACGGGTGGCTGACTGTCTCTGCTGAGTCCGGGGCCAGCGGCTGTGGCCAGCTGCCCCCGCCCCCCTGATTCCTGCTCTGTACAGTGTGCCCCAGTGTTTGAACGGCTGGCTGAGTGTCTCTGCTGAGTCCGGCCCGGTCAGCGTGGCTCACTTACTATTCTCACCGGGGGCCAGCGGCTGCGGCCAGCTGCCCCCGCCCCCCTGATTCCTGCTCTGTGCAGTGTGCCCCAGTGTTTGAACGGCTGGCTGAGTGTCTCTGCTGAGTCCGGCCCGGTCAGCGTGGCTCACTTACTATTCTCACCGGGGGCCAGCGGCTGTGGCCAGCTGCCCCCGCCCCCCTGATTCCTGCTCTGTACAGTGTGCCCCAGTGTTTGAACGGGTGGCTGAGTGTCTCTGCTGAGTCCGGCCCGGTCAGCGTGGCTCACTTACTATTCTCACCGGGGGCCAGCGGCTGCGGCCAGCTGCCCCCGCCCCCCTGATTCCTGCTCTGTACCTGTGCCCCAGTGTTTGAACGGGTGGCTGACTGTCTCTGCTGAGTCCGGGGCCAGCGGCTGTGGCCAGCTGCCCCCGCCCCCCTGATTCCTGCTGTGTACAGTGTGCCCCAGTGTTTGAACGGGTGGCTGAGTGTCTCTGCTGAGTCCGGCCCGGTCAGCGTGGCTCACTTACTATTCTCACCGGGGCCAGCGGCTGTGGCCAGCTGCCCCCGCCCCCCTGATTCCTGCTCTGTACCCTGTGCCCCAGTGTTTGAACGGGTGGCTGACTGTCTCTGCTGAGTCCGGGGCCAGCGGCTGTAGCCAGCTGCCCCCGCCCCCCTGATTCCTGCTGTGTACAGTGTGCCCCAGTGTTTGAACGGGTGGCTGAGTGTCTCTGCTGAGTCCGGCCCGGTCAGCGTGGCTCACTTACTATTCTCACCGGGGGCCAGCGGCTGTGGCCAGCTGACCCCGCCCCCCTGATTCCTGCTCTGTACCCTGTGCCCCAGTGTTTGAACGGGTGGCTGACTGTCTCTGCTGAGTCCGGGGCCAGCGGCTGTGGCCAGCTGCCCCCGCCCCCCTGATTCCTGCTGTGTACAGTGTGCCCCAGTGTTTGAACGGGTGGCTGAGTGTCTCTGCTGAGTCCGGCCCGGTCAGCGTGGCTCACTTACTATTCTCACCGGGGGCCAGCGGCTGTGGCCAGCTGCCCCCGCCCCCTGATTCCTGCTCTGTACAGTGTGCCCCAGTGTTTGAACGGGTGGCTGAGTGTCTCTGCTGAGTCCGGCCCGGTCAGCGTGGCTCACTTACTATTCTCACCGGGGGCCAGCGGCTGTGGCCAGCTGCCCCCGCCCCCCTGATTCCTGCTCTGTACAGTGTGCCCCAGTGTTTGAACGGGTGGCTGAGTGTCTCTGCTGAGTCCGGCCCGGTCAGCGTGGCTCACTTACTATTCTCACCGGGGGCCAGCGGCTGAGGCCAGCTGCCCCCGCCCCCCTGATTCCTGCTCTGTACAGTGTGCCCCAGTGTTTGAACGGTTGGCTGAGTGTCTCTGCTGAGTCCGGCCCGGTCAGCGTGGCTCACTTACTATTCTCACCGGGGGCCAGCGGCTGTGGCCAGCTGCCCCCGCCCCCCTGATTCCTGCTCTGTGCAGTGTGCCCCAGTGTTTGAACGGCTGGCTGAGTGTCTCTGCTGAGTCCGGCCCGGTCAGCGTGGCTCACTTACTATTCTCACCGGGGGCCAGCGGCTGTGGCCAGCTGCCCCCGCCCCCCTGATTCCTGCTCTGTACAGTGTGCCCCAGTGTTTGAACGGCTGGCTGAGTGTCTCTGCTGAGTCCGGCCCGGTCAGCGTGGCTCACTTACTATTCTCACCGGGGGCCAGCGGCTGTGGCCAGCTGCCCCCGCCCCCCTGATTCCTGCTCTGTACAGTGTGCCCCAGTGTTTGAACGGCTGGCTGAGTGTCTCTGCTGAGTCCGGCCCGGTCAGCGTGGCTCACTTACTATTCTCACCGGGGGCCAGCGGCTGTGGCCAGCTGCCCCCGCCCCCCTGATTCCTGCTCTGTGCAGTGTGCCCCAGTGTTTGAACGGCTGGCTGAGTGTCTCTGCTGAGTCCGGCCCGGTCAGCGTGGCTCACTTACTATTCTCACCGGGGGCCAGCGGCTGTGGCCAGCTGCCCCCGCCCCCCTGATTCCTGCTCTGTACAGTGTGCCCCAGTGTTTGAACGGCTGGCTGAGTGTCTCTGCTGAGTCCGGCCCGGTCAGCGTGGCTCACTTACTATTCTCACCGGGGGCCAGCGGCTGTGGCCAGCTGCCCCCGCCCCCTGATTCCTGCTCTGTGCAGTGTGCCCCAGTGTTTGAACGGCTGGCTGAGTGTCTCTGCTGAGTCCGGCCCGGTCAGCGTGGCTCACTTACTATTCTCACCGGGGGCCAGCGGCTGTGGCCAGCTGCCCCCGCCCCCCTGATTCCTGCTCTGTACAGTGTGCCCCAGTGTTTGAACGGGTGGCTGAGTGTCTCTGCTGAGTCCGGCCCGGTCAGCGTGGCTCACTTACTATTCTCACCGGGGGCCAGCGGCTGTGGCCAGCTGCCCCCGCCCCCCTGATTCCTGCTCTGTGCAGTGTGCCCCAGTGTTTGAACGGCTGGCTGAGTGTCTCTGCTGAGTCCGGCCCGGTCAGCGTGGCTCACTTACTATTCTCACCGGGGCCAGCGGCTGTGGCCAGCTGCCCCCGCCCCCCTGATTCCTGCTCTGTACAGTGTGCCCCAGTGTTTGAACGGCTGGCTGAGTGTCTCTGCTGAGTCCGGCCCGGTCAGCGTGGCTCACTTACTATTCTCACCGGGGGCCAGCGGCTGTGGCCAGCTGCCCCCGCCCCCCTGATTCCTGCTCTGTACAGTGTGCCCCAGTGTTTGAACGGGTGGCTGAGTGTCTCTGCTGAGTCCGGCCCGGTCAGCGTGGCTCACTTACTATTCTCACCGGGGCCAGCGGCTGCGGCCATCTGCCCCCGCCCCCCTGATTCCTGCTCTGTACAGTGTGCCCCAGTGTTTGAACGGGTGGCTGAGTGTCTCTGCTGAGTCCGGCCCGGTCAGCGTGGCTCACTTACTATTCTCACCGGGGGCCAGCGGCTGTGGCCAGCTGCCCCCGCCCCCCTGATTCCTGCTGTGTACAGTGTGCCCCAGTGTTTGAACGGTTGGCTGAGTGTCTCTGCTGAGTCCGGCCCGGTCAGCGTGGCTCACTTACTATTCTCACCGGGGGCCAGCGGCTGTGGCCAGCTGCCCCCGCCCCCCTGATTCCTGCTCTGTGCAGTGTGCCCCAGTGTTTGAACGGCTGGCTGAGTGTCTCTGCTGAGTCCGGCCCGGTCAGCGTGGCTCACTTACTATTCTCACCGGGGGCCAGCGGCTGTGGCCAGCTGCCCCCGCCCCCCTGATTCCTGCTCTGTGCAGTGTGCCCCAGTGTTTGAACGGCTGGCTGAGTGTCTCTGCTGAGTCCGGCCCGGTCAGCGTGGCTCACTTACTATTCTCACCGGGGGCCAGCGGCTGCGGCCAGCTGCCCCCGCCCCCCTGATTCCTGCTCTGTGCAGTGTGCCCCAGTGTTTGAACGGCTGGCTGAGTGTCTCTGCTGAGTCCGGCCCGGTCAGCGTGGCTCACTTACTATTCTCACCGGGGGCCAGCGGCTGTGGCCAGCTGCCCCCGCCCCCCTGATTCCTGCTCTGTACAGTGTGCCCCAGTGTTTGAACGGGTGGCTGAGTGTCTCTGCTGAGTCCGGCCCGGTCAGCGTGGCTCACTTACTATTCTCACCGGGGGCCAGCGGCTGCGGCCAGCTGCCCCCGCCCCCCTGATTCCTGCTCTGTACAGTGTGCCCCAGTGTTTGAACGGGTGGCTGAGTGTCTCTGCTGAGTCCGGCCCGGTGAGCGTGGCTCACTTACTATTCTCACCGGGGGCCAGCGGCTGTGGCCAGCTGCCCCCGCCCCCCTGATTCCTGCTGTGTACAGTGTGCCCCAGTGTTTGAACGGTTGGCTGAGTGTCTCTGCTGAGTCCGGCCCGGTCAGCGTGGCTCACTTACTATTCTCACCGGGGCCAGCGGCTGTGGCCAGCTGCCCCCGCCCCCCTGATTCCTGCTCTGTGCAGTGTGCCCCAGTGTTTGAACGGGTGGCTGAGTGTCTCTGCTGAGTCCGGCCCGGTCAGCGTGGCTCACTTACTATTCTAACCGGGGGCCAGCGGCTGTGGCCAACCGCCCCTGCCCCCCTGATTCCTGCTCTGTACAGTGTGCCCCAGTGTTTGAACGGCTGGCTGAGTGTCTCTGCTGAGTCCGGCCCGGTCAGCGTGGCTCACTTACTATTCTCACCGGGGGCCAGCGGCTGTGGCCAGCTGCCCCCGCCCCCCTGATTCCTGCTCTGTACCCTGTGCCCCAGTGTTTGAACGGGTGGCTGACTGTCTCTGCTGAGTCCGGGGCCAGCGGCTGTGGCCATCTGCCCCCGCCCCCCTGATTCCTGCTGTGTACAGTGTGCCCCAGTGTTTGAACGGGTGGCTGAGTGTCTCTGCTGAGTCCGGCCCGGTCAGCGTGGCTCACTTACTATTCTCACCGGGGGCCAGCGGCTGTGGCCAGCTGCCCCCGCCCCCCTGATTCCTGCTCTGTACCCTGTGCCCCAGTGTTTGAACGGGTGGCTGACTGTCTCTGCTGAGTCCGGGGCCAGCGGCTGTGGCCAGCTGCCCCCGCCCCCCTGATTCCTGCTCTGTACAGTGTGCCCCAGTGTTTGAACGGGTGGCTGAGTGTCTCTGCTGAGTCCGGCCCGGTCAGCGTGGCTCACTTACTATTCTCACCGGGGGCCAGCGGCTGTGGCCAGCTGCCCCCGCCCCCCTGATTCCTGCTCTGTACCCTGTGCCCCAGTGTTTGAACGTGGCTGACTGCTGACTGTCTCTGCTGAGTCCGGGGCCAGCGGCTGTGGCCAGCTGCCCCCGCCCCCCTGATTCCTGCTCTGTACAGTGTGCCCCAGTGTTTGAACGGGTGGCTGAGTGTCTCTGCTGAGTCCGGCCCGGTCAGCGTGGCTCACTTACTATTCTCACCGGGGGCCAGCGGCTGTGGCCAGCTGCCCCCGCCCCCCTGATTCCTGCTCTGTGCAGTGTGCCCCAGTGTTTGAACGGGTGGCTGAGTGTCTCTGCTGAGTCCGGCCCGGTCAGCGTGGCTCACTTACTATTCTAACCGGGGGCCAGCGGCTGTGGCCAACCGCCCCGCCCCCCTGATTCCTGCTCTGTGCAGTGTGCCCCAGTGTTTGAACGGCTGGCTGAGTGTCTCTGCTGAGTCCGGCCCGGTCAGCGTGGCTCACTTACTATTCTCACCGGGGGCCAGCGGCTGTGGCCAGCTGCCCCCGCCCCCCTGATTCCTGCTCTGTACCCTGTGCCCCAGTGTTTGAACGGGTGGCTGACTGTCTCTGCTGAGTCCGGGGCCAGCGGCTGTGGCCATCTGCCCCGCCCCCCTGATTCCTGCTGTGTACAGTGTGCCCCAGTGTTTGAACGGGTGGCTGAGTGTCTCTGCTGAGTCCGGCCCGGTCAGCGTGGCTCACTTACTATTCTCACCGGGGGCCAGCGGCTGTGGCCAGCTGCCCCCGCCCCCCTGATTCCTGCTCTGTACCCTGTGCCCCAGTGTTTGAACGGGTGGCTGACTGTCTCTGCTGAGTCCGGGGCCAGCGGCTGTGGCCATCTGCCCCCGCCCCCCTGATTCCTGCTGTGTACAGTGTGCCCCAGTGTTTGAACGGGTGGCTGAGTGTCTCTGCTGAGTCCGGCCCGGTCAGCGTGGCTCACTTACTATTCTCACCGGGGGCCAGCGGCTGTGGCCAGCTGCCCCCGCCCCCTGATTCCTGCTCTGTACCCTGTGCCCCAGTGTTTGAACGGGTGGCTGACTGTCTCTGCTGAGTCCGGGGCCAGCGGCTGTGGCCAGCTGCCCCCGCCCCCTGATTCCTGCTGTGTACAGTGTGCCCCAGTGTTTGAACGGGTGGCTGAGTGTCTCTGCTGAGTCCGGCCCGGTCAGCGTGGCTCACTTACTATTCTCACCGGGGGCCAGCGGCTGTGGCCAGCTGACCCCGCCCCCCTGATTCCTGCTCTGTACCCTGTGCCCCAGTGTTTGAACGGGTGGCTGACTGTCTCTGCTGAGTCCGGGCCAGCGGCTGTGGCCAGCTGCCCCCGCCCCCCTGATTCCTGCTCTGTGCAGTGTGCCCCAGTGTTTGAACGGCTGGCTGAGTGTCTCTGCTGAGTCCGGCCCGGTCAGCGTGGCTCACTTACTATTCTCACCGGGGGCCAGCGGCTGTGGCCAGCTGCCCCCGCCCCCCTGATTCCTGCTCTGTGCAGTGTGCCCCAGTGTTTGAACGGCTGGCTGAGTGTCTCTGCTGAGTCCGGCCCGGTCAGCGTGGCTCACTTACTATTCTCACCGGGGGCCAGCGGCTGCGGCCAGCTGCCCCCGCCCCCCTGATTCCTGCTCTGTGCAGTGTGCCCCAGTGTTTGAACGGCTGGCTGAGTGTCTCTGCTGAGTCCGGCCCGGTCAGCGTGGCTCACTTACTATTCTCACCGGGGGCCAGCGGCTGTGGCCATCTGCCCCCGCCCCCCTGATTCCTGCTCTGTACAGTGTGCCCCAGTGTTTGAACGGGTGGCTGAGTGTCTCTGCTGAGTCCGGCCCGGTCAGCGTGGCTCACTTACTATTCTCACCGGGGGCCAGCGGCTGCGGCCATCTGCCCCCGCCCCCCTGATTCCTGCTCTGTACCCTGTGCCCCAGTGTTTGAACGGGTGGCTGACTGTCTCTGCTGAGTCCGGGGCCAGCGGCTGTGGCCATCTGCCCCCGCCCCCCTGATTCCTGCTGTGTACAGTGTGCCCCAGTGTTTGAACGGGTGGCTGAGTGTCTCTGCTGAGTCCGGCCCGGTCAGCGTGGCTCACTTACTATTCTCACCGGGGGCCAGCGGCTGTGGCCAGCTGCCCCCGCCCCCCTGATTCCTGCTCTGTACCCTGTGCCCCAGTGTTTGAACGGGTGGCTGACTGTCTCTGCTGAGTCCGGGGCCAGCGGCTGTGGCCAGCTGCCCCCGCCCCCCTGATTCCTGCTGTGTACAGTGTGCCCCAGTGTTTGAACGGGTGGCTGAGTGTCTCTGCTGAGTCCGGCCCGGTCAGCGTGGCTCACTTACTATTCTCACCGGGGGCCAGCGGCTGTGGCCAGCTGACCCCGCCCCCCTGATTCCTGCTCTGTACCCTGTACCCCAGTGTTTGAACGGGTGGCTGACTGTCTCTGCTGAGTCCGGGGCCAGCGGCTGTGGCCAGCTGCCCCGCCCCCTGATTCCTGCTGTGTACAGTGTGCCCCAGTGTTTGAACGGGTGGCTGAGTGTCTCTGCTGAGTCCGGCCCGGTCAGCGTGGCTCGCTTACTATTCTCACCGGGGGCCAGCGGCTGTGGCCAGCTGCCCCCGCCCCCCTGATTCCTGCTGTGTACAGTGTGCCCCAGTGTTTGAACGGGTGGCTGAGTGTCTCTGCTGAGTCCGGCCCGGTCAGCGTGGCTCGCTTACTATTCTCACCGGGGGCCAGCGGCTGTGGCCAGCTGCCCCCGCCCCCCTGATTCCTGCTCTGTGCAGTGTGCCCCAGTGTTTGAACGGGTGGCTGAGTGTCTCTGCTGAGTCCGACCCGGTCAGCGTGGCTCACTTACTATTCTCACGGGGGCCAGCGGCTGAGGCCAGCTGCCCCCGCCCCCCTGATTCCTGCTCTGTGCAGTGTGCCCCAGTGTTTGAACGGTTGGCTGAGTGTCTCTGCTGAGTCCGGCCCGGTCAGCGTGGCTCACTTACTATTCTCACCGGGGGCCAGCGGCTGTGGCCAGCTGCCCCCGCCCCCCTGATTCCTGCTCTGTGCAGTGTGCCCCAGTGTTTGAACGGGTGGCTGAGTGTCTCTGCTGAGTCCGGCCCGGTCAGCGTGGCTCACTTACTATTCTCACCGGGGGCCAGCGGCTGTGGCCAGCTGCCCCCGCCCCCCTGATTCCTGCTCTGTGCAGTGTGCCCCAGTGTTTGAACGGCTGGCTGAGTGTCTCTGCTGAGTCCGGCCCGGTCAGCGTGGCTCACTTACTATTCTCACCGGGGCCAGCGGCTGTGGCCAGCTGCCCCCGCCCCCCTGATTCCTGCTCTGTGCAGTGTGCCCCAGTGTTTGAACGGCTGGCTGAGTGTCTCTGCTGAGTCCGGCCCGGTCAGCGTGGCTCACTTACTATTCTCACCGGGGCCAGCGGCTGTGGCCAGCTGCCCCCGCCCCCCTGATTCCTGCTCTGTGCAGTGTGCCCCAGTGTTTGAACGGCTGGCTGAGTGTCTCTGCTGAGTCCGGCCCGGTCAGCGTGGCTCACTTACTATTCTCACCGGGGGCCAGCGGCTGTGGCCAGCTGCCCCCGCCCCCCTGATTCCTGCTCTGTGCAGTGTGCCCCAGTGTTTGAACGGCTGGCTGAGTGTCTCTGCTGAGTCCGGCCCGGTCAGCGTGGCTCACTTACTATTCTCACCGGGGGCCAGCGGCTGTGGCCAGCTGCCCCCGCCCCCCTGATTCCTGCTCTGTGCAGTGTGCCCCAGTGTTTGAACGGCTGGCTGAGTGTCTCTGCTGAGTCCGGCCCGGTCAGCGTGGCTCACTTACTATTCTCACCGGGGGCCAGCGGCTGTGGCCAGCTGCCCCCGCCCCCCTGATTCCTGCTCTGTGCAGTGTGCCCCAGTGTTTGAACGGCTGGCTGAGTGTCTCTGCTGAGTCCGGCCCGGTCAGCGTGGCTCACTTACTATTCTCACCGGGGGCCAGCGGCTGTGGCCAGCTGCCCCCGCCCCCCTGATTCCTGCTCTGTGCAGTGTGCCCCAGTGTTTGAACGGCTGGCTGAGTGTCTCTGCTGAGTCCGGCCCGGTCAGCGTGGCTCACTTACTATTCTCACCGGGGGCCAGCGGCTGTGGCCAGCTGCCCCCGCCCCCCTGATTCCTGCTCTGTGCAGTGTGCCCCAGTGTTTGAACGGCTGGCTGAGTGTCTCTGCTGAGTCCGGCCCGGTCAGCGTGGCTCACTTACTATTCTCACCGGGGGCCAGCGGCTGTGGCCAGCTGCCCCCGCCCCCCTGATTCCTGCTCTGTACAGTGTGCCCCAGTGTTTGAACGGGTGGCTGAGTGTCTCTGCTGAGTCCGGCCCGGTCAGCGTGGCTCACTTACTATTCTCACCGGGGGCCAGCGGCTGTGGCCAGCTGCCCCCGCCCCCCTGATTCCTGCTCTGTACAGTGTGCCCCAGTGTTTGAACGGCTGGCTGAGTGTCTCTGCTGAGTCCGGCCCGGTCAGCGTGGCTCACTTACTATTCTCACCGGGGCCAGCGGCTGTGGCCATCTGCCCCCGCCCCCCTGATTCCTGCTCTGTACAGTGTGCCCCAGTGTTTGAACGGCTGGCTGAGTGTCTCTGCTGAGTCCGGCCCGGTCAGCGTGGCTCACTTACTATTCTCACCGGGGGCCAGCGGCTGTGGCCAGCTGCCCCCGCCCCCCTGATTCCTGCTGTGTACAGTGTGCCCCAGTGTTTGAACGGCTGGCTGACTGTCTCTGCTGAGTCCGGCCCGGTCAGCGTGGCTCACTTACTATTCTCACCGGGGGCCAGCGGCTGTGGCCAGCTGCCCCCGCCCCCCTGATTCCTGCTCTGTACCCTGTGCCCCAGTGTTTGAACGGGTGGCTGACTGTCTCTGCTGAGTCCGGGGCCAGCGGCTGTGGCCAGCTGCCCCCGCCCCCCTGATTCCTGCTCTGTGCAGTGTGCCCCAGTGTTTGAACGGTTGGCTGAGTGTCTCTGCTGAGTCCGGCCCGGTCAGCGTGGCTCACTTACTATTCTCACCGGGGGCCAGCGGCTGTGGCCAGCTGCCCCCGCCCCCTGATTCCTGCTCTGTACAGTGTGCCCCAGTGTTTGAACGGCTGGCTGAGTGTCTCTGCTGAGTCCGGCCCGGTCAGCGTGGCTCACTTACTATTCTCACGGGGGCCAGCGGCTGTGGCCAGCTGCCCCCGCCCCCCTGATTCCTGCTGTGTACAGTGTGCCCCAGTGTTTGAACGGGTGGCTGAGTGTCTCTGCTGAGTCCGGCCCGGTCAGCGTGGCTCACTTACTATTCTCACCGGGGGCCAGCGGCTGTGGCCAGCTGACCCCGCCCCCCTGATTCCTGCTCTGTACCCTGTACCCCAGTGTTTGAACGGGTGGCTGACTGTCTCTGCTGAGTCCGGGGCCAGCGGCTGTGGCCAGCTGCCCCCGCCCCCCTGATTCCTGCTGTGTACAGTGTGCCCCAGTGTTTGAACGGGTGGCTGAGTGTCTCTGCTGAGTCCGGCCCGGTCAGCGTGGCTCGCTTACTATTCTCACCGGGGGCCAGCGGCTGTGGCCAGCTGCCCCCGCCCCCCTGATTCCTGCTCTGTGCAGTGTGCCCCAGTGTTTGAACGGGTGGCTGAGTGTCTCTGCTGAGTCCGGCCCGGTCAGCGTGGCTCACTTACTATTCTCACCGGGGGCCAGCGGCTGTGGCCAGCTGCCCCCGCCCCCCTGATTCCTGCTCTGTGCAGTGTGCCCCAGTGTTTGAACGGCTGGCTGAGTGTCTCTGCTGAGTCCGGCCCGGTCAGCGTGGCTCACTTACTATTCTCACCGGGGGCCAGCGGCTGTGGCCAGCTGCCCCCGCCCCCCTGATTCCTGCTCTGTGCAGTGTGCCCCAGTGTTTGAACGGCTGGCTGAGTGTCTCTGCTGAGTCCGGCCCGGTCAGCGTGGCTCACTTACTATTCTCACCGGGGGCCAGCGGCTGTGGCCAGCTGCCCCCGCCCCCCTGATTCCTGCTCTGTGCAGTGTGCCCCAGTGTTTGAACGGCTGGCTGAGTGTCTCTGCTGAGTCCGGCCCGGTCAGCGTGGCTCACTTACTATTCTCACCGGGGGCCAGCGGCTGTGGCCAGCTGCCCCCGCCCCCCTGATTCCTGCTCTGTGCAGTGTGCCCCAGTGTTTGAACGGCTGGCTGAGTGTCTCTGCTGAGTCCGGCCCGGTCAGCGTGGCTCACTTACTATTCTCACCGGGGGCCAGCGGCTGTGGCCAGCTGCCCCCGCCCCCCTGATTCCTGCTCTGTGCAGTGTGCCCCAGTGTTTGAACGGCTGGCTGAGTGTCTCTGCTGAGTCCGGCCCGGTCAGCGTGGCTCACTTACTATTCTCACCGGGGGCCAGCGGCTGTGGCCAGCTGCCCCCGCCCCCCTGATTCCTGCTCTGTACAGTGTGCCCCAGTGTTTGAACGGCTGGCTGAGTGTCTCTGCTGAGTCCGGCCCGGTCAGCGTGGCTCACTTACTATTCTCACCGGGGGCCAGCGGCTGTGGCCAGCTGCCCCCGCCCCCCTGATTCCTGCTCTGTACCCTGTGCCCCAGTGTTTGAACGGGTGGCTGACTGTCTCTGCTGAGTCCGGGGCCAGCGGCTGTGGCCAGCTGCCCCCGCCCCCCTGATTCCTGCTCTGTGCAGTGTGCCCCAGTGTTTGAACGGTTGGCTGAGTGTCTCTGCTGAGTCCGGCCCGGTCAGCGTGGCTCACTTACTATTCTCACCGGGGGCCAGCGGCTGTGGCCAGCTGCCCCCGCCCCCCTGATTCCTGCTCTGTACAGTGTGCCCCAGTGTTTGAACGGCTGGCTGAGTGTCTCTGCTGAGTCCGGCCCGGTCAGCGTGGCTCACTTACTATTCTCACGGGGGGCCAGCGGCTGTGGCCAGCTGCCCCCGCCCCCCTGATTCCTGCTGTGTACAGTGTGCCCCAGTGTTTGAACGGCTGGCTGAGTGTCTCTGCTGAGTCCGGCCCGGTCAGCGTGGCTCACTTACTATTCTCACCGGGGGCCAGCGGCTGTGGCCAGCTGCCCCCGCCCCCCTGATTCCTGCTCTGTACAGTGTGCCCCAGTGTTTGAACGGGTGGCTGAGTGTCTCTGCTGAGTCCGGCCCGGTCAGCGTGGCTCACTTACTATTCTCACCGGGGGCCAGCGGCTGTGGCCAGCTGCCCCCGCCCCCCTGATTCCTGCTCTGTGCAGTGTGCCCCAGTGTTTGAACGGCTGGCTGAGTGTCTCTGCTGAGTCCGGCCCGGTCAGCGTGGCTCACTTACTATTCTCACCGGGGGCCAGCGGCTGTGGCCAGCTGCCCCCGCCCCCCTGATTCCTGCTCTGTACAGTGTGCCCCAGTGTTTGAACGGCTGGCTGAGTGTCTCTGCTGAGTCCGGCCCGGTCAGCGTGGCCCACTTACTATTCTCACCGGGGGCCAGCGGCTGTGGCCAGCTGCCCCCGCCCCCCTGATTCCTGCTGTGTACAGTGTGCCCCAGTGTTTGAACGGCTGGCTGAGTGTCTCTGCTGAGTCCGGCCCGGTCAGCGTGGCTCACTTACTATTCTCACCGGGGGCCAGCGGCTGTGGCCAGCTGCCCCCGCCCCCCTGATTCCTGCTCTGTACCCTGTGCCCCAGTGTTTGAACGGGTGGCTGACTGTCTCTGCTGAGTCCGGGGCCAGCGGCTGTGGCCAGCTGCCCCCGCCCCCCTGATTCCTGCTCTGTGCAGTGTGCCCCAGTGTTTGAACGGTTGGCTGAGTGTCTCTGCTGAGTCCGGCCCGGTCAGCGTGGCTCACTTACTATTCTCACCGGGGGCCAGCGGCTGTGGCCAGCTGCCCCCGCCCCCCTGATTCCTGCTCTGTACAGTGTGCCCCAGTGTTTGAACGGCTGGCTGAGTGTCTCTGCTGAGTCCGGCCCGGTCAGCGTGGCTCACTTACTATTCTCACGGGGGCCAGCGGCTGTGGCCAGCTGCCCCCGCCCCCCTGATTCCTGCTCTGTACAGTGTGCCCCAGTGTTTGAACGGCTGGCTGAGTGTCTCTGCTGAGTCCGGCCCGGTCAGCGTGGCTCACTTACTATTCTCACCGGGGGCCAGCGGCTGTGGCCAGCTGCCCCCGCCCCCCTGATTCCTGCTGTGTACAGTGTGCCCCAGTGTTTGAACGGGTGGCTGAGTGTCTCTGCTGAGTCCGGCCCGGTCAGCGTGGCTCACTTACTATTCTCACCGGGGGCCAGCGGCTGTGGCCAGCTGCCCCCGCCCCCCTGATTCCTGCTCTGTGCAGTGTGCCCCAGTGTTTGAACGGCTGGCTGAGTGTCTCTGCTGAGTCCGGCCCGGTCAGCGTGGCTCACTTACTATTCTCACCGGGGGCCAGCGGCTGAGGCCAGCTGCCCCCGCCCCCCTGATTCCTGCTCTGTGCAGTGTGCCCCAGTGTTTGAACGGTTGGCTGAGTGTCTCTGCTGAGTCCGGCCCGGTCAGCGTGGCTCACTTACTATTCTCACCGGGGGCCAGCGGCTGTGGCCAGCTGCCCCCGCCCCCCTGATTCCTGCTCTGTACAGTGTGCCCCAGTGTTTGAACGGCTGACTGAGTGTCTCTGCTGAGTCCGGCCCGGTCAGCGTGGCTCACTTACTATTCTCACCGGGGGCCAGCGGCTGTGGCCAGCTGCCCCCGCCCCCCTGATTCCTGCTGTGTACAGTGTGCCCCAGTGTTTGAACGGCTGGCTGAGTGTCTCTGCTGAGTCCGGCCCGGTCAGCGTGGCTCACTTACTATTCTCACCGGGGGCCAGCGGCTGTGGCCAGCTGCCCCCGCCCCCCTGATTCCTGCTCTGTACAGTGTGCCCCAGTGTTTGAACGGGTGGCTGAGTGTCTCTGCTGAGTCCGGCCCGGTCAGCGTGGCTCACTTACTATTCTCACCGGGGGCCAGCGGCTGTGGCCAGCTGCCCCCACCCCCCTGATTCCTGCTCTGTGCAGTGTGCCCCAGTGTTTGAACGGCTGGCTGAGTGTCTCTGCTGAGTCCGGCCCGGTCAGCGTGGCTCACTTACTATTCTCACCGGGGGCCAGCGGCTGTGGCCAGCTGCCCCCGCCCCCCTGATTCCTGCTCTGTGCAGTGTGCCCCAGTGTTTGAACGGGTGGCTGAGTGTCTCTGCTGAGTCCGGCCCGGTCAGCGTGGCTCACTTACTATTCTCACCGGGGGCCAGCGGCTGTGGCCAGCTGCCCCCGCCCCCCTGATTCCTGCTGTGTACAGTGTGCCCCAGTGTTTGAACGGCTGACTGAGTGTCTCTGCTGAGTCCGGCCCGGTCAGCGTGGCTCACTTACTATTCTCACCAGGGGCCAGCGGCTGTGGCCAGCTGCCCCCGCCCCCCTGATTCCTGCTGTGTACAGTGTGCCCCAGTGTTTGAACGGGTGGCTGAGTGTCTCTGCTGAGTCCGGCCCGGTCAGCGTGGCTCACTTACTATTCTCACCGGGGGCCAGCGGCTGTGGCCAGCTGCCCCCGCCCCCCTGATTCCTGCTGTGTACAGTGTGCCCCAGTGTTTGAACGGCTGGCTGAGTGTCTCTGCTGAGTCCGGCCCGGTCAGCGTGGCTCACTTACTATTCTCACCGGGGGCCAGCGGCTGTGGCCAGCTGCCCCCGCCCCCCTGATTCCTGCTCTGTACCCTGTGCCCCAGTGTTTGAACGGGTGGCTGACTGTCTCTGCTGAGTCCGGGGCCAGCGGCTGTGGCCAGCTGCCCCCGCCCCCCTGATTCCTGCTCTGTACAGTGTGCCCCAGTGTTTGAATGGGTGGCTGAGTGTCTCTGCTGAGTCCGCCCGGTCAGCGTGGCTCACTTACTATTCTCACCGGGGGCCAGCGGCTGGGGCCAGCTGCCCCCGCGCCCCTGATTCCTGCCTGTACCCTGTGCCCCAGTGTTTGAACGGGTGGCTGAGTGTCTCTGCTGAGTCCGGGGCCAGCGGCTGTGGCCAGCTGCCCCCGCCCCCTGATTCCTGCTCTGTACAGTGTGCCCCAGTGTTTGAACGGGTGGCTGACTGTCTCTGCTGAGTCCGGGGCCAGCGGCTGTGGCCAGCTGCCCCCGCCACCCTGATTCCTGCTCTGTACAGTGTGCCCCAGTGTTTGAACGGGTGGCTGAGTGTCTCTGCTGAGTCCGGCCCGGTCAGCGTGGCTCACTTACTATTCTCACCGGGGGCCAGCTGCCCCCCCCCCCCTGATTCCTGCTCTGTACCCTGTGCCCCAGTGTTTGAACGGGTGGCTGAGTGTCTCTGCTGAGTCCGGCCCGGTCAGCGTGGCTCACTTACTATTCTCACCGGGGGCCAGCGGCTGTGGCCAGCTGCCCCCGCCCCCCTGATTCCTGCTCTGTGCAGTGTGCCCCAGTGTTTGAACGGGTGGCTGAGTGTCTCTGCTGAGTCCGGCCCGGTCAGCGTGGCTCACTTACTATTCTCACCGGTATGGGCAAAGTATGGGCATAACTAACCCTTTCCTCCGTGTTTCAACATGGCGACTGCGGACACCGCGGTCGCCATGTCGCCATGTTTGCGCGCTTATATTTACGAGTCTTCTTCTTCTTCATCTTGTACACATTTACGATTGAATCAGCTAAATCTTTATTTACACTGTCCATTATAATACATCAATGTCCAGCACCCTCCCTTCAACATCCGTGTCGTACACTAACTTCAAAATAAAACCGAGGGAACGTCTCCCTCGGTTGAAACGGGGAAAACGATCACGCTTCGGACTGTAGATATTCCGTATATTCTTGTGCAAAAATAAATGAGAAACAAAATAAAATCGATACTGAATTAGCAAAACAACCTAATGAAGCCACAGATACCAAATACGCCATGTTTACCAATGTAGTAAGCCCGCGCAAGCTGAAACTGCAGAAGAGGAGCGGCGTCCCCGCGGAGTTGAAGAGGTTAACTCAAATATTAAAACATTGCTGCTGCTCTACTGTTACAATGATCTATTAATAGATGTGTTTTGATTATCAGAACTTCTACATGTTTGTCATATCCATTTTATTTCAGTGACTCATTATAGCTTCCTGAATACATAATGCAGATATTAGTGGCACGTTCTCGCAGGTTGGTATAACCAGCACCTCACAAGTATTTGACGATGGTGGATATAAATGTCAGAGTCTTGTGACGACATGTGTAATATACTGTATTTGTCTCAGTAGAGATGGCGAGTCATCTACCTGTATATGATGCCATTATTGGGAAATGTACTTACCAAGACGCTGTGGTTATTATCTTTCACTATCCTTAAAATTGTGGTGTTTAAAAATTATAGATGTTGTAAATGCTTTAGTAAAACAGATTAACTGCTCGGACTACACAGACAGGTGTTATAAAATAAAACTCTTACTGCCTTGTAAGTCCATAGACAACACTTTGACCTGAAGCAATCAATTTCAGTGCAGGAATTTAATAACACAGGAGAAAAGAGTCTGTGCAATCCCTACATGCAGCAGGCAACTGAAGAGGTAGCTGTTATAATTTAGACTGAAGCTGAAAACCCTTTGTTATTAAATCAAACCAGACATTCGGTCTATATTACATACGGTTTTGCATTAAAATTTAATTTCAAGATACGTTTTTAAACATTTTAAATAATGCTGCTGACCACTGAATATATATATATATATATATATATATATATATATATATATATATATATATATATATATATATATATATATATATTTCACATGCTGTGCTTACTGAGAAGTTTCTGGATTGCTGCCATATTCTGACATTTTAAAAATTGTCTTCCTTTCATCATTTACTGCTCTGTTTACTAAGACCAGTAAACTACTGATGCAGATCACAATTGAGAAAAATTAATAGTTTTCAATTTCATTAGACTATAGTGTGTTTATTAAATAATAAATTGAACTTGCATAATAATAAAAAAAGAAAAAAAAATCAGGATGAGGATGCAACGTGAGCAAAAATGAATTCTCAGGTGGAAATTAGAGTACGAGGAGTACAGGGAGGCTCTTGGTTATTTACAATCCACTGTTGGTAGAATATAGTAATAGCATTTAAACGACTGTTGCAGAAGTTAGAGAATGGTGTGAAACTCATGCTGACCACCTCCAAAAGTGAGACACTGCCAAAGCTCAAGGTGGTCATTTGACACTTTGATGCACCAAATGTGTTAATCTCCATTGCCACAGAACACCAGGCAAGTTTAATCATCACTCAGCCTTTGACCCAGGCATATTAAATCCCGTCCTGCCTCAGCTTTTGAAGCCAAACTATGGACCCATGCAAATCTTTTGGGCCCAGACCCTGGTCCTGACAGATTATTTGAACAGCAATGTGCCTTGTGAAGTAAAGAAATCGGTGGCAAGTGGCAAGTGAAACAGTCAAAATGTAAATGCGCTTCTGCATGAAAAGTAATACACTGCTACACTGCAGGCTTTGACAATACAAATAAAAGCGACTTGCTCTTGCTGGAAAAACATGACACTAAAAAAAATATCTTCTCTCATATTATGCAGATACACTAAAAGAACAAATAGGATATCACATGAAAGAGTGGCTGAGCTGATGAAATTTACAAGGACAGTAGTTGCAGAGCAATGTTTGGACATATTGTACTATACCTTCTTAGGAACACTTCTGATCTCTAGACACCATGTGAACAAGTAGAGCAAAGAAATGTTCTGAGCGATGTAAGATGGCACCTGGGCACCTACAGCCAGGGAGCAAAGAACATCAGAGAGTTATCAAATGAGGCTGATGAGGACCTTTAGTAAAATGCAGTCATTAATATGCAACGTGCTATCATCACACAAGTGCACTTCACCTTTTTTCTTGGTGTCTTTTTGGAGAGAAATGTGGACTTGATGATTTCTCTGGTCCTGAAGGCCCAGTCTGTGGAGCATGTCCTCCACCTCAGTGGCTCTGTTTGGGCAGAACACATCAAACGAATCCCCTGGCTGATAGGCCATCGTTGGGTAAGCCTGAAAATAATAATAATAATAATAATAATAATAATAATACAAAAAAAGATCTAAAGCATGAACTGCAGCCTAACACTATCAAAGGTTAAGAAAATGCCATTAACATTATTCTGTCAAACTTACAGAGATGTCCAACTCCAAGAGCAAGGACGTTTTGACTGAATCTCCTTTGGTCAGCTGAGCTGCTCTGGATATGGAAACCTCATGTTGATTTTCACAGGTTAACCGTTTAATAGCCTGTGAAAAAAAATAATGGTGAGGTCTGGGAGACATACTGGTTTTTATCAGCAGCATCATTACTCACCTCTTCCATCGTGTCCACATCCTTAAGAGAGACATCCAGGTAGGGAGGAGGCAGAGTAGGAACATTAAGAGCAGACTGTGACAGTGGGGGAAGGGAGCATGTCAGTGACGCTGCCAAAGCAGCATGTGGAACTCCAGCATCCTTGGTCTGTGTCTCCTGTGCTGATATAGAAACACTGGCAGTGCCATGAGACTGGGACGCCAACACAGCAGAAGTTGGCCTGAGATCAGAAACAGCAGTCCGTGTATCAGGAGCTGGAGAAGAAGCAGATGCATATTTGGAGTCCGTGTGTACAGATGCTCGGACTGTCTCGCCGCTCTTGTGGTCATTAATGCTTAGGAGGTTAAGCTGGACATCTGGTGTGTGTGAATCAGGAGTTCCCTTTGGTAAATCCTCCACATTCTCTTTCAAGGCATCGGTCCTATTAGTAGCCATTTTTGATATGGCCCCTTTGATTGCTTTCCACAGTCCTTCAAGCCAAGGGTCGACAACCACTTCCAGCCTGGAGAGAGGAAAGTCCACACAACAAACATGTTAGCAGTGTAGTAAAAAGATTTCACTCTTTTGTAGAAAATTTAATGCCAAACATAAGAAACAGTATATCTACACTTCATTTCTCAGGAGGAACTCACCCTACACCATCATCTGCATATCCTGTTGCATAGAATTGTTTGGCTCCAAGTTCCTGTAAACGGCGTTCAATTGTCTTCCCACAGTTGCAGAAATTTGCATAATTTGTGTCTCCTAAAGCTGGTGCACACAGAGTAAAACAGATGAAGATTTCTCAAGCTTGTAACTGCTCAGAAATTAAACACTATACAAACAAAGTTCTGTATTGTAATGATTTACATAAATATGCTGTGGATATTGAGTTCCACATATTTACAGATTAAGCTACATAAAGAGCTACTGCATACCCTCAGTGTGGAATTTACCTAAAAGTGCATAGCAAAGGTGTTTATAGTGCTCAGTGGGGAGGGTCTTCTTCCTGATGCGCTTTACAAATTGGAGAGCATTGTCTGGAGGTTCCCCATCTCCAGTAGTAGACACAATAAAGACCACTGGGGCATTCTCCTTCTCCAAATTGTACTGGAACCAGTTATATGATTAATCATTGGCTGGTGTTTCCACAGTCCACATGAAAACACATTACATTAACATCCTCACAATCAATCAGACAACACAATTACTGCTGAGACATTATTGGTGTGTTCTTGTGCATCAGTGGCCATGCTGTACAAGAAAGATTTAAACATTGCTGCTTCAACTAAAACTGCTTTAGTGTGCAGTAGCTACCTTCTCATTCTGGTTCAAGCAACTGAGTTCAGCTAACAGTCCATGATCCTTGGCCTCCTCAGCTATCCCCTCTGCTATGGATTGAGCCTGGCCCTTCTGAGATCCGTACAGCACCACGACCCGAGGCTTCACTTCACAGGGCATACTGTGGCATTTAAAAAATCATCATTCCTATTTCGAAATGACATTTCTTAATAGACATTTTTCATAACAGACATTTTGACTTTGATTTGTTCTAATGGAAAAATCATGGGTGTTTCAAATAATACTAACAATAGATCCTTTGTGTCAGTCCCAGTAAGCTGTGCATGAACTATAATAGAGCTCTTCATAATTTTTATTACACCTGTGCTTTTCATGTCAAAATGCCTTTTGAGAAAAAGAAATAGAGAACTAGAGAAAACAGTAAAAGGCAGCAATGTGGTCTTAGAGGTCCCTTGACACACTGGCAAATTGTTTAAACAAACAAACAAACAGTCATACTGCCTTACTTAAATCTTGAATTGGAAAGGTCAAGACACCATGTTGACAGACATAAATCTCCAGCCATAATATGACAGTTTATATTTAGGCAAGAAAGGTCATAGTTACTTTATTCCTACTGAATAACAGACATTACACAAATTTACGTCAGTGTTCACAAAGAGCAATGTCCATGCGTAATCTCCCTAAAGTCCCTACAACACACGGTTCACGTATTAAAATTAATTTTGAAAGACAACCAGAGGTTAATGTGCTGTAACAATAACACCACTGAATATTCAGTCACATGTCAATGTGTCATTGGTCATCTGTGTTTTGTTTTCGTCATATCTCAGCTTACCGACATACTACAACGATTGACAGGGTACAGACAGACTGCCACAAAACAACCTTCTTTAAACTGTGAAGCGCAGCAGCTCTGAACGCCACCATTGATAACCCGGACGTTGCGTCAGTTTTTGAAGTTGACGGCGTTACTGAAATGCACGTGGATTCGAGCATGTAGCTTAGTTTATCTTTTCGCATCTACCGTAAATCAAAAGCAGCCACTTGATAAACACAACATAGTTGTGTATTTCAGCTAATAGTAACTGACGACACAGTTCACATGCGGAAGACATGCCCTGGTTCAAAAACGTATATATTTTTTTTTAATGCGGAACCGGCATAAAACTATGTGAAACACCAAAGCACAATACAACACACATATTAGTGCATTTTTACGATAGCAAATTTTACCGAGGATACAGTCTTACTTTCAGCTGTAGCTTTTCAATCCAGTCCTCTCTTTCCTATGCAATTTTATCAACACTGGAATTCGCGCGAGATCTTAGGGGACCGTGATTGAACGCGATAGGACGAAACCACATTTTTGACCATCTATTTTTGGTTCTGCCTTTTAAATATCATTTAGAAGAACCTTTAACTGAACATTAATATTTTATAAATTCTATTAAATATTTTAAATTTTATTGTCATCCTTTATAAAGTGGTCATTTTATTTGTAATGGTAGGACACACTTAAAACTACTTGGTTCCGCCCTCCCCGCCCGTCGAGCCTTCCAGAAGTCGCCGGCAGACCCGTGCGGCTTTCAGCTTAGCCACACTCCAGCCTCACATCATAAAAATCCATTATTTTAACACTTATAAAGTTATTAAGTGTCCTAAACCCTGAGTCAACATGTCCGCTTTGGGGACACTAGCTTTCGATGAGTATGGGAGGCCTTTCATCATCATCAAAGACCAGGACAAGAAGACACGGTTAACGGGCATTGACGCATTGAAGGTACAATGGGCTAGCTAGCGGTACCCAACTGTGGCACGTTGGCTTGCTAATTAGTTGTTTGCTATTAGTTGCATGACATTAGGGGCCTAAACTGTGTAAAGGACTAGATATACATTGGTTTCCAAGGCTTTGATACATAAGTATATGTTCAACTGACAAGCTATGATGATTTAGCATTAGCTAAAGATTAGCTTGTCACGCTAACATGCGGCCCATGTGCTTTTGCTATGCGTTCAGCAGCCGGGATGTTGCTATGTAGCTTTGGGCTGTGCCCCTAAATGGCCATCATTGATGCACACCACCTCCATTGTACTATGTTGAAATGATATCAAAATGACAATCTCAGTTGGTCTTCGATGTAACAACCAACAGCTACATAAGATGCATGCTAAATTGTACTGTTTATTTTGCAGTCTCATATTATGGCAGCCAAGGCAGTTGCGTCAACGCTTAGAACATCGCTGGGTCCTAACGGTGAGTATATAAAGCAGTGCAGACACCTTCACTCCCCACAAACTGTCTAAAATGTTAAAAAAAAAAAAAAAATCTGACATTGATGCTGACGTATTATATGGTATAATGAGGTATATTGTATGTGACCACTACTTATAGATCGCCATCGCACATGCAGTTACTTTAAATTTGTCATGCATTACCTGTCTGTTCATTTTAACTATTTTTCCTTCATTGCATACAGGTCTTGACAAGATGATGGTTGACAGGGATGGGGAAGTGACTGTTACCAATGATGGAGCCACTATTCTCAGCATGATGGACGTGGACCACCAGATTGCTAAACTTATGGTGGAGCTGTCAAAGTCACAGGATGATGAGATTGGTGATGGAACCACTGGAGTTGTTGGTAAGGGAAAAGCAGATACCAGGGTGCTTGAATATTAAACATGACCGCTGCAGATGTGTTATTGTGCTCCCAGTGCTGATGCCTCTGTCATGCAATTGGATTAAGAGTCTGATTTAGCCCATTGATGATCATAACATCATGTAGCAATAAATGGGCTGTACAGAAAAAGTAGACAATAATTGTACTCTGCAGTCATTTTGAGAGAAAATGATTATCCCTCAAATGCTTGTACTAAACATGGCACGGCATGGAGAACATTACTGAACCATTCTTCATCCTCAAAGATAGATGGATTTGGTTTCACTTTGGTTTTGTGCATTGTCAATGTTTTGTTTTTCCTCCTCCTCAGTGCTGGCTGGGGCTCTGCTCGAGCAGGCCGAGCAGCTGCTGGACCGTGGGATCCACCCCATCAGGATCTCTGATGGTTATGACCAGGCTGCACGCATTGCCATCGAGCAGCTGGACAAAATTGCAGAAACCTTCCCCTTTGATCCCACCAACACAGAACCGCTCATTCAGACCGCCATGACAACACTGGGATCCAAAGTGTGAGTCTCCTGGACACAAAAGTTTTGAGTTGTCTTCAGTATGTAGCAACAGTACAGTTATTGAGTGGTCATCTGGCTTCATAATCACTTAATTACATATCTTTGAATGAGCTGTCACTTTACAAGCAAAACCAAAAATGATTAGATCTTGTTTTCATTTATAAGTTAGAATTCATTTGTCAAGATTTGACTATGACCTGGTCAGATATTTAAAGTTCTTCTTTTGTCTTTCAGTATCAACCGATGCCACAGACAGATGGCAGAGATCGCAGTGAATGCTATCCTCACTGTGGCTGATATGGAGAGGAAGGATGTTGACTTTGAGCTTATCAAGATGGAGGGCAAGGTGGGAGGCAAGCTGGAAGACACACAGCTCATCAAAGGAGTCATAGTTGACAAGGAGTTCAGTCATCCTCAGATGCCCAAGGTATGAGCACTGATGTTGGCATCACATAGCTTGCAGTAGATAAAGACATATAAAATGTGTATGCCTGTATCCACAGTATTATAAAGTTGAAATGATTTCTGTTTGAGAGAACATATTTGACTTATGGTTACTTGTTTTTTCAGTGTACAACCACATGCTGTATTTTCACAGGTTCTGAAAGATGTGAAAATTGCCATCCTCACTTGCCCATTTGAGCCTCCTAAGCCCAAGACCAAGCATAAGTTGGATGTGACCTCTGTAGAGGACTACAAAGCACTCCAGAAATATGAGAAGGAGAAGTTCGAGGAGATGATCCAACAGGTTGGACATCTAAGCTGCTACAACTGAATTGTTAACATTACATTGCTACATATTGTTAATCTTGAAAATATACACTCATGTTTCTCTTTTAGGTCAAAAGCAATGGCGCCAACTTGGCCATCTGCCAGTGGGGCTTTGATGACGAAGCCAACCACCTCCTGCTGCAGAACGAGCTGCCAGCCATCCGCTGGGTCGGAGGGCCTGAGATCGAGGTGGGACATTTGTCACATGACAGAACTCCTTTTAACAGAATATAATCTATTATTTTCACTTGATTTATCATCTCAGTCATGTGTTTTATTTTCATACTGGGCAAATGGGTAGAAAGTACATTGTGCATTTTCTAAGCCCACAGTGTGCATTGTGTTCCTCCACAGTTGATCGCCATTGCCACAGGAGGCCGCATTGTGCCCAGGTTCTGTGAGCTGACGCCAGAGAAGCTTGGCACAGCTGGATTGGTGAAGGAGATCTCCTTCGGCACTACAAAGGATCGCATGCTGGTCATCCAGGAGTGCAAGAACACCAGGGCTGTAACCATTTTCATCCGTGGCGGCAACAAAATGGTGAGCACAGCTGTATCTTTAAACATGTAATTTATGCTGCTCTATCTCTGTTGGTTTACTTATTTTATCTTTCTCACAAATAGATCATCGAAGAGGCCAAGCGAGCTCTCCATGATGCTCTGTGTGTAATTCGCAATCTGGTCAGAGACAACCGTGTTGTGTATGGAGGAGGAGCCTCAGAGATTGCCTGTGCCCTCGCTGTCAACCAGGCTGCAGATAAAGTGAGTAAAATGTAATATGCAAGAAATTGTGTGATGTTTTGAGTAATTTCTCTTAGAATTAGAATAACATGATTCTTATGCTGCAGTTAAATCCTCATTAACTTCTGTTCCTTTTCTTTTTAGTGCCCCTCACTGGAGCAGTACGCCATGAGGTCATTTGCTGATGCTCTAGAGGTAATCCCAATGGCGCTGGCTGAGAACAGTGGGCTGAACCCTATCCAGAACATGACAGAGGTCAGAGCCAGACAGGTCAGAGAGAACAACCCCTTCCTCGGCATCGACTGTCTGCACAACAACACCAATGGTAAGGAATACAACAATCATAAATTATGTACCTTTTCATTCGAACTGAACACAACAGAGCCCAGTCTTTTGAAATTCCAGTACTGCCAGTCTAACTCAGTGTGCACCAATCCATACATTATATGAGACTGAATGTTTTTTTTTTTATGTTTGTTTCCCACAGACATGAAGCAGCAGCATGTGATCGAGACCCTGATTGGCAAGAAGCAGCAGATCTTGCTGGCTACACAGGTAGTCAAGATGATCCTAAAGATTGACGACATCCGAAGCCAGGGAGAGAGCGAGGACTAGATCCCCTCCTGAACCACCACAAGGCTCGGCTGTGCTCTAGAACACGTAAAAATGTGTCTGCTGTTCTAGAGATTTTAGGCACTTCCCCGAGCACCATGTCCAAACCGCACTGCATATTGCTATTTATCATTTGATACAAAATGTTCAAGCTGTAATCGTATCAAAAGTCACCATTAAAATGTTGGTCTGTTGAAATTTCCACTCTGTAGTTGTGATATTTCAAGCCTTCACAACTCATCACACATGCTAGGTTTACATGAAACAGCTTATTAGGACTAAATATTGCCATGATGCATAAAAAAAAGACATCTTATTACATTCAACAGATGATTTCTTACAATTTTACATTTACTTCATTCATACAGCTTCCATGAAGCAAAAGTCTGATATTTGGCTCAATCATTAAGATTAGCAGACATAATCTTCAAACAATGAACTGTTTAAGTCTGAAATGACAGAAAACAAATGACCTAAAAATAAAGGTAATAATTATAACTAATTATTGCAATAATTTTAATTGTATATCACCAGCTTGTTTTGAATAGCACCTCTGCGTTTTGCACTTGGCCTTTTCAGGTTTTCAGCCTGTCTTTCACAGTTGGTCCAGTATGCAGAAATATGATTTAAGGCAGCAGTTACAAATGCAGTCCCACATGTAACTGACTCCATTATTCTGGTTCTGACCTTATTTACATGTACTTGTTGAGCCAGTTGAGCATGTCTGTTCTGGCTTGCTGGATACTGGGTTTGTCAGTGGGGTTGATGTCTTCTCTCTTGCGGTGGACAAACCCATGAGTCTGACCAGGAAAGATCTTCACTTGATAGTCTACTTTGCATTTCTCCTTCAGCTTTTCTTCAAGGACACTCACCTGAACAGCAAAAAATATTTAAGAAAAGGTTGTAAGTGGTTACATGAAAGATTGTGTTTTTTTTAATGGATTTCTGTAAAATGTTTCCGTGCCTGTTTCAGTATACATACAGTATGATTTTTCCTGATAGGACAACACTTGGTGCTCAAGTACCATGGGAGGTATGAGGAGGGTTATACCACTGTTTGGATCTATAGAATATGCAAAAACTACAGAGTCTGTGTTCACTCACCTGGTCCAGTGGGATGACCTCATCTTTCTCCCCAAAAATGAACAGTGTAGGACTCTTCAGCTCATACCTGTCCTCCCTGTCACGGATGATCCCTGCGTCACATAAGCCCATTTTAAAACCACTGTACAGGATACATACAGTGTGTGCTCTCTTGCTTCATGCACAATGAGTCTACTGATGTGTAACAGTTAACTACCATAGACTGACACTCCAGCTTTGACCTCTGGATACTGCAGGGCCAGATAATGTGTTGCAACACCTCCCCAGCAGAAACCCACTGCTCCGATGTGTTTGGCCCCACACTGCTCCTTCAGGAACCCCATTGCTGCATCCACTTCTCTGGTAAAAGGAAATATTATTACGGGAAAAGGAACAAGAAGGAACATGAATGAATGTTATGTTGTGTTACTGCTCTCCTGAAATTGGCCGATTTTCACATCCACAGGCAAACATGCTGACTTACTTGTTTATGTTGGTTGGCTTTTTGTCTTCAAGCCACTCCTGAAATTTGGACCAGTCGTGTGACGGACTCCACGGCTCCTTTCCAACATAGAAGTCTGGGCAAATGGCACTTCTCAAAACAGATGCAGAATAATCAGTGTTACAGATCACACTAGCACATTTACAAGCCTCTGGCATAGGCAGGGGTTCAACGAGAAAAAGTCTTTCAATGAATAGTCATATGGTCTAGCACTCTAAATACTTTTTTGTGACATTTTATTTTTTTATATACATACATGTATCCATTGGCAGCCAGCATGTCAGCCATGTATCTGGTGTTGGGAAGTTGCCACCCATAAATGTCTTGTATGACAATAATGGCCTTGTCAGATGCAGTGGACGGTTTGACCACATAGGCTTTAGTGTGCTCTAGTTGAACCTCCTGGCCGAGCCCTCCATACTCCATCCGATCACCAATATCACAGGGGCAAGGGTTAGATTCATTTGCCATCTGAGGACAGACAAGCAAACAGAAAGTCACCTAGGAAGACAGGAGTAGATTTGGACACAGCTAAATGCATTTGCGCAACACAATGACGTAGCATTTTGCACAGATTGCTCTATACTTGTCTCCAGTGCCCCCTCTTAGTATCAAACAAAGAAAATTACCACTGGCTGCTTCTTTGATTATCAGTCTGTGCAGATCACAAACGTACCGTGTTGTTTTCTGAAGAGAGGACACAACCGGAGGTGTTGTATGTTTGCCCGGCTTGAAAGTTGCCGCGAGTCACAAGTCGCTGATTGTGAAGTTTACCTCAACTAGAGAGTGAAATTCCAGACGAGCCCTTCAAAATAAAAGTTGTACGTTTCTGCTCTCTAAAAGGCAAATATTTTGAAGAAATCTGGTGATATTTTTTTTCCTGATGTTCTGTGATGTTATTCTCATAGCGCAAAAGACACTGTAGGAATACATCCAAGGTGCTTTGATGATTATGAGTGTATGTATCGTGTTACAGTGAATTCTTGCTAGCGGAACAGTGACGGCCTGTGCTCTCCCTGGTTTGACTGAAGTCCTACGGCAGTGATGACATAGTCAAACGCGGCTGATTATAATAATTAGGTTTCTCCATCCAAACCTTCCCCTACAAAAGGCACCGCTGGGATTCGAACCCAGGATCTCCTGTTTACTAGACAGGCGCTTTAACCAACTAAGCCACGGCGCCGCTAGTGGTTGGTGGTGGTAGGGCAGTAACAATTCGTGTCAGGCACGATAAAACTACTGTTGTTATTATGGTCAATATACTTGAGTTTTGTTAATTTTGTTATCAAGACACTTAGTGAGTGGTTTTTGCTATTATTACTCTGACCAACTGCACTGTTAAAATGTGTCCAGATGTTTGATGTTTCTTCATGAAACATGTAACAGCAGCCTACAGTGCTCAGGCTAAAACATTTTAAAGCAGATAATAGGTTAATCAAAAAATCTTTCACCAGAAACAATACGTATTCAACTGCAGGAATGACGAAGTTATTAAAGTTCCATTAAGTAATACACAGGGTCAAGAGAGAGAAAAATTATCATAATAGTAGCATTGTTGTTATTGTCGTTGAGTTCATCATTATTAAATGCTAAGAGAAAGAAGGAGGAAGAGTTAAATAGGGTAGTAATATATTGTCAATAAGAAAGAAATTCATAGCTTGGACAATGTACACAGCCGTCTAGACGAGAACTGCCATCTTAAGAAAGGCTGTTCTTTTAAGCAAAGTACTCAAACTAAGGAAGAGATTTCCTCCAAAATGAACCACACCAGGTCATATTCAGGGTCCACATCTAAACTGGCCCCTATGGTCACAGGTTCAACTAACGGAAATGTTATATAAAAAAAAGTTGTTGGTTCAGGTAGTATCCTGCAGATGTCGCTGTTAAGACACGACCGGACACGACAGATGATGATGTATATCCAGTTTAGAAATAGTTTAGAAATATCACCAACGTTAAGTGAATAAATTAGGAGAATGTCTCCGGATTAGACTGTTTTTTAACTGATTGATAAGCCTCCGGTGTTTTGATATCCAAATAAACAGAAAGTTATAGCTCGTCCTTTACTGACCACGTGACGGTTGTTGTGGAAGTTTACCTGCCGTAAAACTTGAATCGATGTGGTAAAGTCAAATTGTTATGACAGGGGCTAGCGGTGACGTTAGCGCATGCGTTAGCGAGCTTAGCTAGCCATTTGTCTCCCTGGTTTAAACTGTCATTTGAGAGAGGATGTGAGGTTTCTCAAGTTAATTGTGTTCCTTTAAAAAAAAAACGTACAATATAAAAAAAAATAAAAACTTAAGATTAGCGGCGAACACAGAGGACGCGACGAAGAAAACGCTAGTGGTCAGTCTGTGGGGAAACCATTTTATGATTGTCAATGCATCCGACACATAAGGATATACTCGTCTCGCTAGCTTAACTTAGCTAGCTAAACGATATTGTCTGTGTCGTGGATGGGTTCACGGAACAAAATACTCCTGGAAGAAAAGGTGACTGGTGCTTAGCGAACATCATGGATACTGCCGAGGAAGGTAAGGACCCGGCGAAGTGTATTATACTTTCTGCCCTGCTGGGTTTCACTAGCGTTAGCTTCGTCGGTGCATCAGAGAGAGCCAAGCCTGGCCTGCTAGTGGTTAATTTAGTAGAATAGCATAGCTTGATAGCCTGTCAGTGCAACATGGGGTTAACTCAGGAAGACGGGACAAGACTGTTAAACGTTGTTTCAATGCAGGTGAGCTCAATGTAAGAGGATAGTCTAAAGCAGCAATGGAGAGGTGTGTAGAAAGAACCAGAAGTTGCTGGTGATGTCATCAGTCTGCTGATGTATGGTCACATAGATAAGCCAAGCTTCATGTGTAACTTAAGTTTGTGTATCTCGATTACTTTAAGTGTCCAGAATCAGTGGCTGTAAGATACAAAATAAGATTCCTCTATGAAAAAGACACGTCTATTGACACTCCCCACTTTCCCCCATTCTCTGTCTGCACATCTCTGTTTTGCTTGGCTTTGGCAATGGTTGTCACATACTCACATTATGTGTTTGTGTTTGTGTGTGAAGCGGATATTTGTCGTGTGTGCCGCTCAGAGGGGACCCCAGACAAACCCCTGTACCACCCCTGTGTCTGCACTGGCAGTATCAAGTTTATCCACCAGGAATGGTAAGTGTGTCTAGCTGTCTCTCCCCCTTTGACAGTCAGTGTCAGTATTGTGACTTTGCAGTACCCTCTTTCTCTCCAGAGTCCCGCTTTCCCCCCCTTTTTTAAGCAAACATTACACATGCCCAGAATAGACTTTCACATTAATGTGAGTAACTAGGCTGTGGTTGGACATGGTGTAGTTCTTCTAAAACACATGTAGTAGTCAGTAGTAACTTCACTTGAAGCTCCCCAAAAACTAAACTTGTTTAGGGGCGTATTCCAGTGTTTTTCTGTATACTGAAAATCCTCATCTTATGGATGTTGCTCTAATAAGATTACTGATCAAAATGAACAGTACAATGTATATATTGCAAATAGTTCCACTTTCCAGGATAAAATGTAATTTTCCTTTCCGTAACTGTGACAGTTTTGTCATTCCATTATGATTGTTTAATTTGGTGCACAGGTTGTGTACAAATATTGTTATTATATTGATGGCTTGATGATGAATGCAATAGAAGAGTCCTGAAAAGGATACAGAACAGGTTCGTCCTCCTATCTCATCCAGGTTACATAGTATCCCACATCACTGGCTGTAGGAGTGGTTACAGGAATAGTGAAAACAATACCAGCACCTGCGGGTACTTTGGAGATTGTGCTGTGTTCTCATCTGTCAGGTGTGTCAGCATCACTGGTAATAAGAGGGTCAGGTGGGTGGAAGTCCCTAGGCAGAAGCAAAGGCCAGGCCTGGATTGTTCTGTGGTAACTGTTGAACCTCCGTCCGTATTCATATTAGTTTGCTGCCACCCCCACAAAGTCAGAAAAACAGTCTATTGTGTCTAGATTGCAGTGCTCGGTGTATGGAATGTTAAAAAGTAGATATGTTTTGTTTTTGTTTTTGGATTTATTGCATGAATAAAGACAGAAAATACACACAGAGCTCAGCAATTCTAAGTGAAGAGACACACATGTATGAAATTTGAGAAATGTCGACAGGAATCCTAATGAACATTAGCACAGTTTGAAGTCGCAGGGAACAAACTTCTCACAGCAGGGTGCCCAATATGCACTGTGACAGTTTGACTCGAACCCATGAGGGACTCAACTTAATCAGATCCTGTCTGTCACTGAGCAAGACAAGGCTAAACCTTCAGCCGTTTTTCAGGGTCTGGGTTTTAGTGTCTTCTCAGTGTGTGTGTGACAATGTGTCATGATTTTGAGCTGGGACAGTTTCTGTTCGATAGCCTAACCGTCCCTGATGGAAAGACACAAAGGAATAACTATGATATTTGCATAGTGGTGGTTAGGCCTGTAATAAATGTCTCTTCTTCATAAGGTGTATGTGTATTATTAAACTGTCTTTAGGCTTATAACAGTGGCATAAAATGATCAGACAAGGACAGTTAAATCATTAATCCCCATTATGTGTTTAGCAATTAATGGTCAAATGTAATTACATGTTTGTGACAGCCCTAGTTGTGGTGTAGTGATAAAGCTTACAATTTTTAATCAGGAGGCGCGGTTGAAAGGTTGATTATGTGAGCAAAATCGAACTGAACCTGAGGTATAACCATGGTCTGTTTAGGTCTTATGAGAAAGCTGTTATATGTGTTGGAATCAGCATGTGTAGTGTGTAGTGAGTCCCTTATATAATCCACTTGTTAATCCCACGTTGTAGCCTATGTCACAACAAGATGAAAGGAGATTGTTATGGGCCACATACACTGAAGTACACATCAGCTCAGATACAGCTGACACACCCTACTTTGTTGGCTGTTATCAGAGAGTGAGTGTTTTACCATGACTGAGGAATGAGAAATGGTCATAGTCATAGTGTCTGGAGAATCCACAGGTCCTGAAGACGTCGTAAGAGCTGATCTTACATCCTAGTCACGTCATAGCCTTGTGCAATAAATTCTAGCAGGGGTATGACCACCATGAAAGACACAATGTTAGGTGAACACTTTCAACAATTGTCTTTTTCACCATAAAGACTACATCTCAAACTGTTTTAAATATCAGCGTTTTGAGTGGTAATATTTAGTTGCATCTCATTAAAGTCATTAGACTTGAATATCATTTGAAATAGTGAAAACCAGCATGTCTAAGATCTACTGAAATTCATCACCAAGCCAGAACTCGAGATTTTTGAAATGTAACTACACAAATACATTCACCATTTTTATATTGTTACGTGGTTAGAAAGTGTGTAATCAGTGGGTACCCGCTGATATTTGGTTTTTCCAGTGTGTCTTCCCACATTTACCCCCCCCCCCCAAATTACAAGATGTGTGACAAACCTGTTTTCAGCTTGAGTAATGTCTGTATGATTAAAACATAAAAAAGATGAGTCAGCTTATGTATAAGAGGGTGTTAACTTTGGTCCTTTCAAAACTGTAAATGTTGCTTCACAGTTTGGTCCAATGGCTGAAGCACAGCAGGAAGGAGTACTGTGAATTGTGCAAGCACAGATTTGCTTTTACACCAAGTAAGTTTACCCAACTAGCCTTTCATATGGGGCTATATGGTTCTTTACTGTATTTTACATATAACGATTTCATTTATTGACAAATTATGTCTTTGTTAATAAAGAATTTGGAATAATCTTCTTCTGCTTTCTGCCTTCAGTCTATTCCCCAGACATGCCCTCACGTCTGCCCATACAAGACATTTGCGCCGGCCTGCTGACCAGTGTAGGCACGGCAATCCGCTACTGGTTCCATTACACACTGGTGGCCTTTGCATGGCTTGGGGTGGTCCCTCTCACTGCATGTAAGTTGTCTCAGAATAGCGGATTACACATCTGTAATACCCTTTGTGTTGTTTCACAGTGTAATTTTCCTGTACACATGACTGATTTCAGAGAAGTTAGAGAAACAGATTTTATCTGATTACAGTTGATGAATGTGTTTCACAGATTTTGAAGTAGATGCTCGTTTCATTATATCCAGGCCTCTCATGTGTAACCTCTCATCTGCTGGTCTGTACCGCTGTGAGAGGAAGGAATGTCTCACTTAAGTGCTCAGATTCAGGCACATGTGGATACGTTTCCTCCTGCCAGAGAACATAATACAGTCATTGATGCAGCGACCATGACATAAACTTAACATATTAGCTCATGTTTCTGATTTAACAAGATCAACAGAATTATGGCTTAAGAGCCATTACATAATGGGCTATGCAGTGCGTTCCAAGCTATATAAATCCCTTTCACTACTTAAAATGTTGGCTCTATTTATTTGTCATACATTATGTAAATTGTATCAATGCAGATTAATGTAAACATGAATGACACCCATGTATTTATCCTGTCTCTTTGCCTAAGGTCGCATCTACAAGTGTCTGTTTACCGGCTCTGTGAGCTCACTTTTGACACTTCCATTGGACATGCTCTCTACGTGAGTGATGAAACCAGTATTATCCGGCACTACTCACTAAAGAAATATATATAAAACCTAATGTAAACCAGTGTGTTCTGTTTATTTTTAATTCTCATTTTCCCACAGCTTTGACATAAATGACACTGAAATTTCAGTGTTCTTGTATTTTTATGTGTTTTCATTTGTGTTCCTTCAGAGAGAACCTGCTTGCAGACTGTCTCCAGGGCTGCTTCGTCGTCACCTGCACCCTGTGTGCATTTATCAGTCTGGTGTGGCTCAGAGAACAGATAGTTCATGGTGGTGCTCCCCAGTGGTTAGAGCAGCACCAGCCACCACCACCAAATGCTGCTGGACAAGCCAATGAGGTGCATTGCTTGACTGATTGTCAATAAGTTCAAGTAATGTATTTCATTAAACGGAAATGAAAAACAAAAGCATCCAAATGAACTGTTCAATGAAGATATTCACGAATTCTTTGTGTATTGTGCACATAACTGCAACACCATATCCTGTAACTAGTATATCTATACTGCAGTATCACACACATTGGCAATATATCTCCCCATATAAAAGCCATGCATCCTGATGTCTCACCCTCAGGCACAAGGTGCAGCTCAAGGAGCAGCTGATGAGCCCCCTGCTGCCCAGCCGGCCCCTGCTGATCCCCCAGCCCAGAATGAAGCAGAGCCGGAGCCCCCTGATGTGCCCCCAGACCAAGCTGATGACCCAGAGCTTGAGGAAGAGGAGGGAGCAGCTGCTGAAGATGCAGACCCCAACAATGGAGCACAAGGTTAGACTCAGTTTGAGCCCTGAGTTGTCAGACTGTATAAAGTGTTCATAGACATTATAGAAGAACTTGTCCGGTCACACTTCATGGAAATGCGATAGAATACCTTACCTTTCAGAACTGAACTGCTTAAAATCACAAAACACTGAGAAAGTGGCGCGGTTTATTCACAAATGAAATGAAGCAGACAACATAGGTGAAGTGTTCCCAAAACATTTTACCTCTAGTGAAACAAACAAATAACACCATGGTTGGAGCAGTGTTCAATTTTTTTTTGCAACAGAAAACAGCAGGTTTATGAAAATGCACCTCACAGCAAACAGTACCACTGGCACCAGAGCATACAAATGGCTTCTATAATGGTCTCATTTGGTAACAATTTTCTATCACAAGTAATTTGAGTAAGATATTTATTATATTTTGTTGTGGTTAATGGACTGATTTTGCAGCAGAAAGGGCAAAAAAAGTCGAGTAATGAGTTGTGATTGTATTGTACATTATTTCTAACAGTGTCACTATAGCTAAATGAATAGAAGTCCCATAATAGCTTATTTTTGCACTGCGGAGCTGTTTACCCCAGAACAACATTTATAATGTAAGAGTAACAGCATTTCTTGGAAATTATTTTTTGTGCCCTGTTTGAGCAGACAAACACAACAAAGGTGTTCTCCCATCCTAATGTTGTGCACTGTGATGCTGTTGTCACCTCACAATCAGAGAGAGCAGTGACTTGTGTCAGATCACCCATACACTGTTCATGGAAATACTTTTTAGGTTAGTGGTTGGCATGATTGTTGTAATGTTTGCAGTATTTCAAGCTGATGTCTGTCTCTGTAGATGACATGAACTGGAATGCTTTGGAGTGGGACAGAGCAGCAGAGGAGCTCACTTGGGAAAGGGTAAATCAGCATGTCATTATTGATCTCCACAGAATCTCGAGGTACCTTTTCTGTCTCTGTTATGCAACATTGAATATGCAACACTTAAAATGCTCAATTTCTCCCATAGATGCTCGGCCTGGATGGTTCCCTAGTGTTTCTGGTAAGTCTTAATACCCATGATTGTTTTTTTATGTTTTCTGCACTCAGATTATTTTGTATTAGGAGTGTCTAAAAGTTTAAATCTTACCACTTGCTGTCTTCATCTTGTAGGAGCATGTGTTTTGGGTAGTATCTCTGAACACACTCTTCATCCTGGTTTTTGGTGAGTACACTGAAACAAGGATGTTGTTTCATGTATCATACTGTGTCTGGTACTTTCTCTCACACTAAACCACTGACTTAATTCATAACATAAGTTTATGTGCTCCAGTAGGAAAATGCCCTCTCTTGTTTTTCTTTATGCAGCATTTTGTCCCTACCACATTGGGCACTTCTCTGTTGTTGGCCTTGGCTTTGAAGAATATGTAAGAAACTGCTCGCATCAATTAGCTGGATTATTAATATCTAATTATACTTCATTAAACTTCTGCTTTGTATTCTTTCACAGGTCCAAGCCTCCCACTTCGAGGGCTTAATCACAACAATCGTGGGCTATATACTGCTGGCCATGACGCTCATCCTCTGTCATGTATCCTTTCACCTGACCTCATCAATTTTCTGGACTCTGCTGAAATTTTTAGGCAAAACATCTCCATTGGCCGTAGTCTCACAATAATACAAGGCCAGGCATTGCATGATAAATGTATTATATTAGGCCTGAGCAGATGTAAGAGTGTGTGGCAGTGTTGATCCTTAATTACTGTCTCAGGGACTGGCCGCTCTGGTCAGGTTCCAGCGTTCCCGGCGTCTCCTGGGAGTCTGCTACATTGTTGTCAAGGTAACAACACCTCTAAGTGTATTTCTGCTTTGTGTGACTTGCGTGAGTGCTGTCCTTGCTGGAAATGTACACAGAACTGTACACTTGCTAAGAGCTACCTTGTGAACATAACATTATATTAATCTCATTTGCGATCAACATATGAGCTCAGGGATAAAAGTAATCTATTACAGTATGACTCACTTCACTCTTATACACTTATATACTTCATTCTTAAACGACATATATTGTTACTGAGTCATATTTGTCTTTCCATTACAGGTCTCCCTGCTGGTTGTTGTCGAGATTGGTGTGTTTCCACTCATCTGTGGCTGGTGGCTTGACATCTGCTCTTTAGTAAGACTCTCACTCTACCCCTTATAATCACTGTCATTATGTATCCAGACCTCTGTTAAAATATCCAATTCCCCAGTCACTTTTATGCATTACTGTATTTATATAACTAAGGAGTTTAGTGCTTGAATTAGTATCATGGTAATTGGAAGGTCACTCTCATTATTGGCTGTTGTTGTCATTGATTTTTCTTGGAGTAGTTTCCATGTTTTCTATGAGGCTGCAAGGATTCCTCCAGAGTCAGCGACTCTGTTTTCTGTGTTTAAGTGGATGCTTCATCCAAGTTGTTTTTCAAAAATGAGAGCAGTGTTGCCTTCCTGTAGAGGCATCTGTCACTTGGCAGTTGAAGTGGCTTTTAACAAGGTTGCGTGCGTGGCTCTCACTTTCCTCATCTGTAAGCAGTTGTCAGAAAACTGAATCCCTCTCCACCCCCTGCTGCCTCCTGAACATTGCCACCTATGCTACTCATTGTAACACAGTGGGTATGTTTTCCTGAGCCTGTTCAGAGCCGTCCAACCTGCCACATAACAGATGGAGCTGCTCTCACGGCAAAAGGGAACCGCAGCCCTTCTGCTCTGCAGCTGTTTGCTAGGGAAAAGAATTCGACTGGCCTGAGGAGAGACTGTGAGGAATAAGCCATCTTCATTATTTCAGTTTGTCCCACAAAATCAGAGCAACCTGTAAAAATAACACTAAACTTCTTTGTCCTCTGTTCAAATGTTGGTTTTAGAAGTTAAAGATTAATATTCAAAATTGAGAACAGTTAATTGAAAACAGTTAACAATGCAAGAAAATAAGGAAAATAAGATCTATCATCATGCTGCATTTATTTTCAGAAAACACCAATTTAAACATCTCTCACAGATGTCCAATAGGTTAAAGTGATAAAGCACTGTCTTTAGAAATCATGTTCTGCATAAACACTTTTGGACACGATCATCACCATAACGCAGGAACAGAAGGGGAGATTGTCGACATATTTCCTGCACGTTGACTGCTTAGTGAAGGCGTACAGCCACAAGGTGGTGAATCTAGTTGAAAGCATATGGCATGTGTAAATGTTCTTCATTTCATCATCCAGCCAACTGTTTATTTGTTTCAGTGAGTAAAAAAGTAGAGTAGAAGGTATCAAGGAACAAATACTGAATTTGAATCAACCAAAAAATTGTATATATATATATATATATATGTACACACACATATTCTTTTTTTCTTTTTTCATTTTCTTTTCTGCATCCTGTAGGAGATGTTTGACGCCTCCCTGAAAGACAGAGAGTTGAGTTTTAAATCAGCCCCTGGTACCACCATGTTCCTGCACTGGCTTGTGGGAATGGTCTATGTCTTCTACTTTGCTTCTTTCATCCTCCTACTGAGAGAGGTAGGATAATCTTAAGAAAATGTTTGTTCTAACATCTGTTTTTATATGTAATTCTATATATTCTATTCGGTATATTCTTGCAAATGATAAATTGAATAATTAAAAAATAATTTTTCAATAATGTGTTTGACCAACAGGTGCTGAGGCCTGGAGTGCTGTGGTTTCTAAGAAACCTCAATGACCCAGATTTTAACCCAGTGCAGGAAATGATTCACCTGCCCATCTACAGACACCTGCGGCGGTTCATCTTGTCCGTGGTGGTGTTCGGTTCTATCGTGTTGCTCATGCTGTGGCTGCCCATCAGGTTGATAAAACTACTGCTGCCCACCTTCCTGCCCTACAATGTTATGCTCTACAGGTAACTGCAGCACAGACGTGACAAAATTGTGTCATATAATTGTCTATGTGAAAGCTGCTGTTATGTCAAGTTTGTCTTGTCTCATGTATTACATGCAAGAAGACTAATTTTTATCAATTCAACTATTGAGAATAGGAATCTCAAGAGCTGTTTGTATCACCATGTGGTACATGCAATGGAACTCTTTTTCTGACCTGTCCACCTGTTTCCCCTCAGTGACGCCCCGGTCAGTGAGCTCTCCTTGGAGCTATTATTACTCCAGGTTGTGCTGCCAGCTCTACTGGAGCAGGGACACACTCGCCAGTGGCTCAAAGGCCTGGTCAGAGCCTGGACTGTCAGTGCTGGATATTTACTGTAAGTCAAGTCTGAATACACCCCGACATATTGTACATTCTCATTCTGAAATTATCTGTAACCAACCAGCCGCATTTCTCTGCGCCTCTGCAGAGACCTCCACTCCTACCTCCTCGGTGAGCAGGAGGACAATGATGCCAACCAGCCTGTGAACAACAACAATAATAACCCTCCCCCCGGTCACCATAACAACAACAACAACCCTGCCCCAGCTGTTGGCGAGGGGCTACATGCAGCCCACCAGGCCATCCTGCAACAAGGAGGACCAGTGGGTTTCCAACCCTACCACCGACCCCTCCGCTTCCCATTCAGGGTGAGATAGTCCCGTGGTTTTGAACAATCAGGATCTGTGGACCATTTTAACGCATTAGTTTGATGTCCAGTTATAGGAACTTGTGGTTAGATGAACTGATTTCAGCTAACATTTGAACCTTCGCAGTGTTTTCTGAAATCTTTATGAGACTGGTTATTAATAGATGCAAAGTTAGAAATGAATTTTTCAAAAGTGAAGAAGCTATGGCTGACACCACAAGCTTCCCAAGCATTACCGATGTTTACCAAAGCTGCTGGGAACAGGCAACACCCTTTAAATTTATAGTTACCCTGACATTCCGGGGTATGGATGCAGACGGCAGGGATGCAGAGAGTGAATATAATACTCTTTTTAACTAATAACGCATTAAGCTATTATACATTTTTGTACCTCAGGCTTTTCCTCTAGAGTCTCCTTTTTTTGTTTGTTTAAAAAAAGACTTACTGCAGCTACCTGTAATTTGTGGTTTCCCCACACAGTTTTAGAAACATGCTAACGCCCAAGGCTCTATAACTCAACTCTGTCATTCCACTGCTCCTCCTAACGTTAAAGGCCATGATCGCCATCTGCAATGTTATAACTGTCTAATGTGTTCCAGCTGTAGTTACGAAAATGCAGAGTATCTGTGCATATTTCTACAGTGTTGTCAGGGAGTGTAGAATAATAGTCAGGCATTGCCACATTTGATTACTGCCCTATATTCACTGTTTTACCCTGAAATATTTGATGTCCTCTTCTCTCCAGATTGTGTTGCTGATAGCTTTCATGTGCATCACTCTGCTGGTGGCCAGTCTGGTGTGTCTAACCCTACCAGGTGAGATGTGTTTCCACTCTGAGGACCAACACCCAAGCCGTAATTGTCGGGTGTATACAGCACATGTATACTTATGGCTCTACTCTTTAAGAAGGTCTAGTTTAAGCTCAAATACATGATCTCAGTTAGCCCTGAGGACCATTGCATACTTGTGTGTTCATGTACGGTGTGTTTTGTGTTGCAGTGTTCACTGGGCGCTGGCTAATGTCCTTCTGGACAGGAAACTCCAAAATCCATGAGCTGTACACAGCAGCATGTGGCCTGTATGTCTGCTGGCTGTCTATCCGCGGTGTCACTGTGCTGCTGGCCTGGATGCCCCAAGGACGCACAGTCATCATACGCAAAGTCCAGGAGTGGACACTCATGGTATGCATCAGTGAGCAGCCCCATTGTTGGCAAACACCAAAACTGGGCAGCAGAGTGGTGCCGTAATTACTTGTTTTTTTTCCCAGCCAGTAAATTGTCAAGAGCTGGAGTGTTTTTTGTTAAGTGGTTGGTTGCTCATTGCGAGCTTAAAAGTCAATATCCATAATTTGGCAGCATCTTCATATTAGTATTGTACCAACTTTGAAGCCTCTACTCAAGTGTTTAACCCAGCCAGTGCTGCAGTAGTTTAATCACATTTTGGCACCATAAGGGATAAAACCTCAAACTGCCATACTTCTCTAAATCTGTTGATGTTTTTGTGAGTAACTGTGTTCATTTTACATCCTCTTTGTCTTTGCAGATCCTGAAGACCCTGGTTGTCGCTCTACTGGTTGCTGGAGTCATCCCACTGCTACTGGGTCTGCTGTTTGAACTGGTTATTGTGGCTCCACTCAGGGTACCCCTGGACCAAACACCCCTCTTCTACCCCTGGCAGGTACGACTGTGTGTGTTTTTTCTATCTCTGCTTTCCCTCCCTCGTTTTTTAAGGCTTCATTTTAGTGGTTTAATGTTGCGAATGCATTATTGCTTTAGTCACAGCCCCAGTTCTTGTATCAATATTCATCCACTTATCTATTGTTGTCCTCAGGACTGGGCTCTTGGAGTGCTCCATGCCAAAATCATTGCAGCCATCACTCTCATGGGCCCTCAGTGGTGGCTGAAGACTGTAATTGAGCAGGTGTGTCTCATTTGGATATTCAGATGGTATTCTTTTTTTCATTCTGAGAAACATTTTACAATTTAATGATGCTGTTTATTCTTGTTTTACCAACAAGTAGTCATTACTTAGTCACTGCTGTTAAAATTTCAGGGGGAAATATTAACCAATGAATCTGTGCTGTTGTGTTCACTCTGTATTCCACCTTGCTTGTATTCAAAGACAGTAACTCCTCCTTGTGAATCCATTAAATTGGAAGAAGGCGTATAATAATTCCCAAGTTTCCCCCCTAGGTTTATGCAAATGGGATTCGCAATATTGATCTTCAGTTCATCATCCGTAAACTGGCAGCTCCTGTCATCTCAGTCCTGCTGTTGTCCTTGTGTGTGCCGTATGTGATCGCTGCTGGAGTGGTGCCGGCTGTAGGTGAGTGCTCAAGCATGGGGTATTTTAAATATATTTGTTTAAACCTTTCATTGTCTCTGTTACTCTAACCAATACAGTTTGTTTCAGGGATTTTTATTATACCAGTAAATGCATTTTTCTAAAATTAAATCTCAACAGCAAATGAAGCAGAATAGAGCACTGACCTATCATAAAACAATCCATTTGCAGTTTCTCTAAGATTTATCCTGTGAATATGCTTTTTTAAGTGCTACCACTTTACAGAGGTGTTCTCTGAAATACTGCATTTCTTCTTATCTCAGATGACTGTTGCAGTAACTCCAGTATGGAGTCTAATGGGAGGTTAAGTGAAACAATATGTAACTCAAGCACGTTGCTTTTACAGGAGTGACTCCAGAGATGGAGATTCTAATGCAGAGGAGAATCTACCCATTCCTGTTGATGGTGGTCTCACTTATCGGCATCCTCTCCTTCCAGATCCGACAGTTTAAACGCCTTTATGAACACATCAAGAATGACAAGTAAGGTTCCATTTTCAATACCAGAAAGCAATTGTTCAGTGGTGAGGAGTTTATATGTTTGTTGTGTTTGGTAATGACAGTTTGAGTTTTGTAGATTAAAAAGATCTGGTTCAAACTTGGATTAAATTAAAAACATGTCACCTTCTTTAAATAAAGTTGTTGAGAACGATTTCAAAATAAAACTGCAAATATTCTTAGAGCCAGAAACTCTGAAAACAAAAATCACAATGTTGATATTGTAATAATCTGTCTCTGCAGGTACCTGGTTGGCCAGAGGCTCGTCAACTATGAGCGGAAAGCTGGAAGAGCAAGTTCGGTTCCCCCCTCCAACCCTGTTGCAGAGTAGATTTTTGTGTCACACGTTGCCACGTTTTTTGCACCCGTCACGTTGCATACACCCTAGCCCCCTCCCATCCCTTGCCCACCCTTTTTGATTTTCAATGACCATAATCCTTTTGAATCTCCTGTGGATCTTGGTGGATGTGATGGATGCCATTCAATTTCTTGAGTTCCCTTTCAAGCCCACTGAGTGTGGGATGGGGAAATGTATTATAATAATGGGACAGCCGAGTATTCCCCTGTGACAAATGGAAGTAGGCAGAAGGGTGAGGGGTTGGAGGTTTGATTCAAAGCTCAACATCTCTATTGTCGTTCATGCCTTGCTTTGTAAAGTGCTGCCTGATAATTGTACATGTGTAAATACTTTGAACGCAGACTTTGTCTTACAAAAAAGAAAATTCAGATATGGATTAATGCAATGACCATTGTACATCTTAAAAGTGTATGTATAATTTATTAAATCAGACTGACAATTTATCTTTTTTTGTTGCGTGTGTTGTCAAAACTGTGTGGTTGATGGTCTAGCAGGTGGATTTGAGTTTTGTATTACAGTGCAAAGATCAGGTTGAATTTTCTATATACTTCATTTGACACTTATATCTCAGTGTTAAAAAATTGAATTGCAATCCTTGTGTGAGACAGAAATCCATTTTCACATCATCTTGGCATTGGAGTTGTAAGATATCCATATGAAAGCATAATCAATACATGACTGGGGGTGGTGTTATCATCTCATCCTTTGGTATGAGCACAGAGTTTAGCACAATACCAAATTTCTCTTCCAAAATAACAGGGATCTCCTCATCTGTAAGTTCCTTGGTTGTGGTTTCTATCACCCTCCCTGTTTCCTCATCTGGAAATGTGACAGTGATCAGTCTGTGACCAATGTAGGTAAGCCTTCCAGTTGGTTTTACGATGGTGCAGAGGGATTTGCAGAAGAAGATGGAGCTGGGGGAGCTCTGGTGGTACTGGCACATCTCGGTGAAGTCCTCCAGACACCTGGGATCAAGGGTGAACTTGTAGATCTCTACCCAGTCTCCATCTACACCTCTGTTTTCCTCTTGTTGCCACTCTAGGAAGTGCATATCCCCCTCCTTTCTGATACGGTACACCCGGTGGCCCTGCCTCTGGGGCCCACTGTCATCCAGTGAGAGCGGGGTGCTGAAGCCTGGCACGCCGAACCCGACGTCGGTCAGCCAGCGCCGGCCCTCCAGGGTCACCATGAGGATCAGGTGGTCAAAAGGTGGGCCGTAGCGGCCAGTGATGGAGTTCTTCACCTGGCCGGAGATCACCGTGATTTGAAAGCCCAGTTTGGACAGCAACCAGGAGAAGAGTCCGTTGTTCTCGAAGCAAAAGCCGCCTCTGCGGCGGTTCACGATCTTGTCGTACAGAAGCGGAAGCTCGAGTTGGACTCGTCCACCGCTGTGCACGGTGAGGTCCTCAAACGGTACCGACATCAGGTGACAGGACTGAACCGCCCGCAGCACTTCCAGGCTGGGCTCAGCCGGACCGACAAACCCAATGCGCGACAAATACTTCTGCACGTCCATGTCCACAGAAGTCATTTCCCCTGGGTTTATAGATGAAGCTACACGTCAATACTTTACTTTTGACCTCTGGTTTTAAAGCACACAGACAATGACCAGCTTTTACCGCACGGTCTCGGTTACATAAACTAACGTTGTCTTAAGGAAAGGAAGATACTCAGTCGTTCATCCCCTGCTCCAGCTGCAACTTCTTGTTTGAGGAATATAAAGTCCACACGGGAAGTTACTGAAACTGCACTTCTCAGATTGACCGCTAGAGTCGGACTCCCGAGGTGAGTCAATCCCTGTGTAGACTCACATTTACAGCAGGGATAAACATGTCTGTTGAGGTAAACTCTGTCTAGCTAATTACAGCTGATCCAAAAATGAGCATCAAAAAGGTGGCAAACACCACAAACAGGGCCAAGCAATAAGTTTTAGTTTAAAATAGTGGCAAAAGCTTTTACAAAAATGTTGCACACAAAGCAATCAATACAAAACAGGATTACCAGCCAATTTAGTTTTTAATGGAAATGTGTTTTTTTTGTTTTTTTTGTTTGTTTGTTTGTTTGTTTGTTTGTTTGTTTTTTTGCAATTCATATTTGTGAATATAATAAACTGCAGCAATGGAAATAAAAAAAAACATGTATTTGAAGTCCTTTGAAAATGAAACTAAGTTAAACGTAAATAAAAAGAACATTTGACCCAAATTTTACATCATAAGCCTTGTCTGGTGTGTAGTCAGTGGTAATGAGCCCACTTTAATCCAATCAATATATCTAATTAAATGATTGCGACCAATTTTTTTTCAGACCACCTCCGGCGTGACGTCACACGCCGACACTCCCTTCTCCCAGTAGAGGGAGAAAGATGGCGCCCACACACGTACTGAGATGCTGTCAACGGGGTTTAGCATGGATACCCGTGATTTTTATCGCCCTGGTCGTCTGCTGGTCGTATTACGCTTATGTGGTGGAGCTTTGTATAAGTAAGTACACGTCCTGCCGCGGTGTGCTGTCTCCTCTGGAGCCTTTAACCGCTCGTGTTTTCATTGTGTTTCACCACACAAACATACAGCTGCTGCCGTTGGCCAGCAGGAAGTAAATGGACTGCAGCCCAACAATGGTGTTGGCAAGCCTGTCCAAATCTAGATACGGCTAATTATCAGCACGCCGTCTTCGCTTTGGGATGGATTATGTTTGCGGGGAATTGTGTTATCAGTAGGAGGAAAAACTTTCACCGTGCCTATGTGCCCTGCCCGTTTCGTCTGTGTGGTTTTTGTGTCGAGCTGAATGGTGGAGCCTGGATGGAGAATTAAAACGCTAACTAAACGGTATTTGGCCGCTTGGACACATAGTTGACTCCAACTAGACTACAGCTAATTAGCTTGGCGCAGGTAACACACCGAGGCGTTGCTTGGAGCTCAGTTGGCCCAAAGTGTTTTGGTATTAAAAAAAAAAAAAAGAGAGAGAGAGAGAGAAGAGAAAAAAGAAAGAAAAGGGAGATGCTGTAGCATTATAGTTAAATTAGTTTTTATTTGAACTCATTCACTTGGTGTATTTAAAAGCACCCCAAACTTTTTTCACATCAAAATAACTGGATGACATTTTCAGTAATAGGTGAAATTCTGGTGAGATATTCTTTCATACCATTTGGATTTGGAAAATAGATGAGGTGTCCGAGACGATTAGATCAGTGGTTCCCCTTTTTTTTTGCTGGTGACTCCCAAAGAAACGAAGAAGTATATGTGTTTCCCACTGCACAGATAATCTAATTTTTCCTGAGTCTTTTATCACATTGTTACATCAAATAATTTCCTCTTGGAGAGGTGAAAAATATGCAGTGTTTTACAAGGAAACTGTGGAGTGATACAAGTTTTAACATGACAAAACACCAACTCTTGGACTGTATATTTCATTTTTATTATTTCTATTTTTCTCACCATGAACGGACCTCTTGTCCACCTTGGCTCTAAACAAAACAATGAAACCTTCGTTCTTGACCTTAAAAAGAGCAGTCGACAAAACAGTCACAAGGTGGGCGAGACGCTCTGGAAGATGGAAATTTGAGTAGGCCAGCTCTGCCTGGAGAGAAAAATGGTGTCACCAAAACAAAATCTCCCACAAAAGAAGGATACCTTTTCAAAAGTGTTTATTTTTTATCAGCTACAGAATCAGTCATCCTTAAATTTATCTTATGGCCACACAGGGGAACCTGACCCCAGGTTGGAAAATCTTGGTTAGATACAGAGTAAATGCACTGAAAAGCTGCAGTAGTATGAATGAAACACTTAACTCTCCCTTTCAAGACCTCTGCCAAACATTGTTGAATTAACCGTCTAACACATGAATTTTCTCTGTTTCATCTCTTACAGTCACCATCCCCAGTATAGGAGAGAAAAGTAAGTGTCGTGCAGAGAAAACAATGTTTGATTAACACAAAGTGAATGGCAGCAACAGATTTTGCTGAACTGAGCCAGTTTGCTATTTACTGTGATAATCTCCACTTGGTCTGGAGAAATTAGCTCTGTCGACTTGGCTAAAAAAAGAGGCTGGCGCAGGAAACGTGTTTTCTCAAAGTGCTGAGTTCTGTCTGCTTGAAGCAGAGCTGCTTCTCCTCATTCAGCATTAGCTTTCCTCTCTCATTAATTAAATATGCAGATGCACAACATGTCTTCTTTTACCCTAAATAACAGCAGAACTCCCTATACCAGCATTTAATGGTGATTTACCTGTTTTTAATGTCAGTGTAGATATCAGTGTCTGTTTGTTGTTATTCCTGACACTCAGTTTTTCCCCCCCCAGTTGTCTACCTGCTCTTCTTCCACCTTTCTTTCATCATGTTTGTGTGGTCTTACTGGAAGACCATCTTCACTAAGCCTGCCAGTCCTTCCAAAGAGGTACAATAACCCGATTATCCAAATCAAGCCCACAGTGTCTGCGTGTCTCTAACCCCCTTTAACCACAAAGTCAACTCGATGAATGTATTTTTCAAAAGACATTTATATGCTGCTCTCGTCGTTCCAGTTCTGCCTGCCCAAGGCCGAGAAGGAGCGATATGAGAAGAGGAAAGGCCGGAGTCGCAGCAAGAGATCCTGTGGAGAGCTGCCACTAGTCTGCCTCTGTACACACGCACAGGAGCTGGAGGTACGTTTGTGTGTCCAAACACAAATGAGTGTTAAGTGAGTGAATCTAACTTTGTTTAAGTATTAATAAGATGTTGTTGTGTTACCATGAGCAGCAATCCGTTACTGCGACCGCTGTCAAGTCATTAAGCCGGACCGATGTCATCACTGCTCCGCGTGTGACATGTAAGAAAACCAAACAAACCCTTACACTTCCTCTCGGCTCAGTCATATGCTCCCCTCTTCCCCTTTTCACTTGCGCTTTCAAGTCATGTCTTAAATTTTCTCATGTGTTTTAATCTGTCCAATGTCTGTTCTCTTGTTGGTTACGGCAGGTGCGTGCTAAAGATGGACCACCATTGTCCCTGGTATGTACGAACTGCTAAAAGAGACACACTGAACACATGACACCACATTTTATTACTGCTTTTCAATGTTCTTCAGCTGCTTCGTGCAGTAAAAGTAAAGGAGACGACTGACAGACAGCAGAGTCGTCTTTTATTCTAAAAGAAAACTCAGACCAATCAAACAGTTCACAAATAAACTGCATACAGTCCTCGTGACCCTTGTTCTTATTCCCTTTGTATGCTTGTAACCTTGAAGGTAGCAGAGCTTTCGCCTTAAATATTAAACAACAAAAGAACACGGTCTAGTGTGACTTTGCCTGTGGCTCCTTTTCAGTTCAAATTTCATGTTTTCTACTCTGAGGATGTGATGTCTGACCTTCCTCTGTGTGTGTGTATGTGTGTGTGTGTGTGTGTGTATGTGTGTCTCCAGGGTGAACAACTGTGTGGGATTCTCCAACTACAAGTTTTTCATCCTTTTCCTGGCCTACTCGCTGGTCTACTGTTTGTTCATCGCAGCCACGGTGCTGCAGTATTTCATCAAGTTCTGGACAGTGAGTAACAATGCACAGACTCGTCCTTTTTTCCCAGGGAGTAGTCCTCACTACACAGTCAACTCACTCACACTCAGCATGTTGCGAATGTGAATGTGTGTGTGTGTGTACGCGTGTGTGATGTTGGGGAGGATGCAGATCTGGTTGCATGCTGAGCATCCTCTGAGTTGGTTGTGCATGGTGCTGATCTCTCCCGTGCTGATCTGTGCTGCTCCTCTGTTTTCTCTGTCCTCTTTCACCCTTCACCCTCTGACCCCTCTCTGTTTCCCCTTCTGTTTATCCCCAGTCCTCGGACACTGGGTCATTGTTCTCTGATCTCTCTTTTTTCTGTCTCCCCCTCCGCTATCGGAACCATCAGTCACACCACTCATGTGGCCGCGAACACCTCCTCTCCTCTTTTTCTTTTTCCACTTTTGTTGACTTCAGTTTCCTCTCATCTCTACCTCTTTCATCCCTTTGATTCCTCCATTCTGGGCACACTTTGTGCATTCACCCACTCTCTCTCTTTCCTTTTTTTTCCCCCTCCTCACCCAAGTTGGCAGTGACTTGTGTTTTCCTCCTGATTTCTAAATTCTCCCCCGCTCCTCCTGCCTGTTCTTTCCTGTGTTGCTAACCAGTCTTGTTTCTGTTTGTACTAAAGCTTTGCCGGAGGAAATCGGCAGAAAACTGCCCAAAGGTAACCCAACGATCCTCCAAAGCCTTTAGTGTTGCAGTGCTTCACCATTGTTGCCATCGGTTACTGTCGTAATGTGCGTGTAGTGACGTGGCTCACATGATACTCCTCTTGTTTCGCCATTCCTCTTTCTTTATCTTTTGTCCTCACTCTTATTTCTCTGTCTTTTCATAAATATCCTCAACGTGCATTTGTGACTGATTCCTCTCTCGTTCTCTTCTTCTCTCATCTCCTCCCCAGAATGAGCTGCCAGACACTCACGCCAAATTCCATGTATTGTTTTCTTTTTTTGTGGCGGCCATGTTCTGCATCAGTATTCTGTCTCTCTTCAGCTACCACCTGTGGCTTGTAGGGAAGAACAGGTCAACTATAGGTAACAAACACCCATTCAACAAGTTTCTATATTGATTAACTGGCTCAAAATGTGAACATATTTCCATGTGTGTTTGAATTTTACATGTTTCTTGAAGAGGTTTTAAATGACTGAATGTTTCACTCTGTCCCCCCTCATGAGGATTGTATTTGCAGGATGTTGATCTTGTGATTAGAGTTGATTAAATCATGTCTGTGTTTGTATTCTTGTCCATCCATGTTGCTTCCTCACACCAGAGGCCTTCAGAGCACCAGTCTTCAGGACAGGCTCTGATAAGAATGGCTTCTCTCTGGGTTTCCGAAAGAATATCGCTCAGGTCTTTGGGGACCAGAAGAAGTACTGGCTCATACCAGTCTTTACCAGTAAAAGAAAGACATTAAGTTTAACATGCTGCTCAGGTGGTTTGGGTTCTATCTGTGCATCTCATGGTTGAGTTAACAGCACAGCAATGTGGTTATAAAAAGGCTCTGCTTTGAAACCCGTGTGACACCGATCTTTTCATGCAAAAGATAGTTAAACACAGTGGATTGGTTGCTTTAAAATATCACATTACCTTTGTTGCAGCTTCTGTGGAATCTAATCTGAGTTTGTTACCCTGCAGGCTGACTGCACCTAATCTTAAATTTCCTCCTTGTTTACTGCAGCCAGGGAGATGGTCTGACGTTTCCCACGCGACTGGTCAACATTGATGTAGAGCAAGGTGCAGTCACCCTGCAGCCAGAGCCCGATAAAAGGTGATCAGTCATAAAAAACACATTGTTTGAAACAAGGCGTTCTGCAAAAGGATTTATATTTCAGGATGCGTTGTGTCTGCACACTAATTTTGATTTGCTGGACATGTTTTCAGTGCTACCGAGGTCCCTGTGAGCCACTCAGCGAGTCACAGAATCGCCTCCTGAGCAATGACCAGCATGCCAACAATATCGAAGACCATCTGGCCAATAACACTCTCAAATCAGGTGAGCCCCAGCAGAGATGATAATACACCCACTGTTTGGAATTTGTCACCTAATCACATCTTCTGTTTACCTTCTCAGCTGAAAGTGAAACCATTACAATCTCCGTGGAGAGCAAGTCCTAACCAGGTAAGAGTCAGCGAACCGTGTGCAGAAGTCAGATTTTGCACATTGACGAGCTGCACTGCGTAATTATGTAAATTTTGAGTGTAATCAACAGTAATTCACCTAATTATCTTTGTTTTTGTTTCTTCTTACTTTCTCTGCCCCAGGAGAAACTCCTCAGTCATCTAATACGATGCCTTAAGCAGCGCAGAAGTTTAGTTTGTCACCACGGCAGCAGTCTCCCAGTGCAACCCCATCCCTACAGACCCATTTAGAGTAACTATGGAATGCCTTCCTTTTTGCCCATCACAGCCCAGTAATGCATTGGTATGTTTTGCATGCAGTGTCATAAGCAGATCTCACACCAACCCATAGGACATATGATGCATACATTCATGCTAACTGTCACACATGCAGCTCTATGTGTATTTCCTTGTCTTGTTCTTTTTCTCACAACGGGAGCATTTATTGAAGATGAGAATATTCACGAATCCCGGAGGGAACCAGAGCTGCTTTTGGTGTTTCAATGAAGAAACTTTTTTTTGTGCCAAAAGCTTCCTGGGTGCACCAGGACACAATTTATAGGCACAAACCTGCAGTGAAGAGAGGTGGACAAGCTGTGTTTGATTTCAATATTTCTTTAATGTTTTTAAGAAGGCGGTACATTCTGTGGAGATGACGGAGTTTACCCAAGTGTCAAGTTTTTTTTGTGCGTTTGTTTGTTTTCCAACTCAAAATGTTGGAGTGTATGTGTATGTATGGTGCACACCTTTTTGAAATGGATGATTCCCCACCAAAACCTGGACTAGCTTACAGAGGACTCTGGCCTAGTTCAGTGGACTGAACTAGTGCACAACAGGGAAGGCTGTACCTGGGTTTCAGGTGGTGTTTTTGATATTAGAGCACAAGATGGCGCATTTGCACTTTGTAGATTATCAATGTCCATCAAAACAATGTGCTGCTTTTTTTTAATCATGTCCAAAAAGCATCCCAGGTATAACATATGTTGGATGATCATGTGATTTATGGCATATTGTGTGTGCGTGTGGATGTGTGTGTAACAGTTGAAGGGGCAATTTTCTTCTTTTTTTTTTTTTAAGCAAGTAACTGAAACTAAAAGAATCAGCTTTATGTGTTTGTGGCCAACTTGTGTTACAACATGCTGCTTATATACAGACAGTTTGATCTGGGAGATGCATTTCACACAGTGCAGCGTCCTTCACTAGCTGCTCCTCTGCAGTCAGTTGATTATGTCATGTGATGATCAGTGATTCTTAGCCCAAAATGTCTACAACCTGTTTTTCTACAACTCAGTGCTTAAACCTTTACTAAGACACCAACACTCATTGCCAAATAAGGGCTGACCTGTCAGGAGCTCTGACCTCTGAAGTGTTTACAACATCTAAGCTTTATCTTAACCTCACTGGCCAATGTCATGATACCAAATTCTATTTACCAGTCGTTATGGCGCAATATTTTATACAAGGTGTATCTGCCCCGCCTGCCTGTAGTGGGTCATGATGTCCCTTGCAATACCAGTGCTGGCCGGCAGGTGGCGACAAGGCTCCGGCTACTATGCCCATCATTCAGATGAGGAGTTTTCT